>PVLA01013149.1:0-38889 GCA_004027455.1 Hydrochoerus hydrochaeris
CTCTGGCTCACTTGCTAATGGTGGTGGTGGTGGTGGTGGTGGTGGGTTGATTCTTAGCCCGCTCCCCAGTAGGCTCATGGGAGCCGCTGAGTGATTCTTCTCCTGCCTCATGCCAGGGGTGCTTACCGAGAGGGTGGGAAAATTGCCTTTCTGTGTTGCGCCTTGAGTCCCTCCAAGGTCAGAGCTCTGGGGCTGCTGGTTCTCCCAGGTCAGGCCAGGGACCCCTACTGGGAGGGCTGGTAAACTGCCTTTGCCAACACCAGTTATTAAAAAGGCGATCTTTCCTCTACTGTAGGTGTTTGACCCCCTTTGTAAAATACTTGAATGTACTTGGAGTAATTTCTGCATCTGCTTCTGTTCTACTGTTCCTCATGTCTGTTTTGGTACCAGTGTCATGCTGTTTTTATCATGGTAGCTTTATAACTTCAGGTCTGGGTGATGATGCCTCCTGCTTTGCTCTTTTACCCAGGATTACTTTTGCTATTCTGAATCTCTTCTGCTTTCATATGAATTTTAGTATTGTTTATTCCAATTCTGTGAAGAATGCTGTTGGAGCTTTATTAGGATTGTGGTAAATCTTTATATTAATTTTGGAAGTATGACCATTTTAACTATATTGGTTCTTCCCAGGGGATCCCTTTCCATGTTCTGATGTTCTCTTCAATTTCCTTCATTGTCGATGTCTTTGATTTCCCTAGTTAGGTTAAGTGTTTTAGTATTCTTGTGAGTGGTATTTTCCCCGAATTTCTTTTTCAGTGGGTTTATTACTAATGTACGGGTAAACTATTGATTTTTGTGGGCTGATTTTCTATCCTGTATTACTGCATTTGGTTATTAATTCTAAATGTCTTTTGGTGTGTTTTTTTGGATCTTCAATGTAGAGGATAATGTCGTCTGCAAATAATAACAGTCTGACTACTTACCTTCCTATAAGCACCTCTCTCTCTTTTTATGTCTTATCTAGTTGCTCTTGCTAATGTTTTGAGTAATCTGTTGAATAGGAGTGATAAGAGGACATCCTTGTCTTGTTAGATTTCAGAGAAAATGCTTTCAGTTTTCTCTCATTTAGTATGATGTTGGCAGTAGGTTTGTCATAAGTGGCTTTTATCAGATTGAGATAAAGTCCTTCTATAACCTATTGTTTTCAGTGTTCATATTATGAAAGGATGTTGGATTTTGTTCAAGACTTTTTCTGCACCAATTGAGATGATCATGTGAATTTTTTCTTTCGGTTATGTGATGTATTACATTTATTGATTTGTGTACATTGAAACATCTTTGTATCTCTGGTATGAAGCCTACTTGGTCATAATGTGTGATCTTTCTGATGATTCGTTGCACAAGAATTAAAAAAATGTAACAACCAAACCTTCCCAAATAATCCAATTAAAGTATCAGTAAATGATTTGAATAGACTCTACTCTAAAGAATACAAATGGCCAATAAGTATATGGAAAAATGTTCAGTATCATTAGGCATCAGGGAAATGTAGATCAAAAGTACAAGAAAGGACTGGGGATTTAGCTCAGTGGTACAAGCACCTTCTCGGCAAGCACGAGGTCATGTGTTTGATCCCTGGTACAAAAAAAAAAAAGTACAAGAAAATGTCATTTCACTCTGTTAGAAACTATTCCCAAACAAAAATTATGTGCTAATGAGGATATAGGGAAAAACAAACTCTTTAACACTGTTGTTAGGAATATAAATTAGTAAAACCACTATGGGATATACTATGGGGACTCCTCAAACCACTAAGAAAAATAGAATCCTATCATTTGCAATAAAATGGATAGAACTATACGTCATCATGTTAAGTAAAGTAAGTCTGACACAGAAAGGCATATATTGCATTTTTTCCTTCATATGTGGAAACCAAAAAAACAAGTTAACTACAAAGTAAAGAGGGATTATTGGGACTGGAAGGAAGGGTATGAGGTAGGGAAATAGAAGGATGTATGGACATGATCAGTGCATAATATATAGCAAGTATAGACATATTACTATGAAAGCTACTAATCCATACAATACATTAATAAAAAGAGGAATGTGAAAGTACATCATGTGTTTGAGGCAAAGAACAATTCAGAACTGCTCTATCCTTTGGTGGGGCTCCGGAAATTGAAGCTTCAGTGAACAGATGGGGGCCAGATTGTGAAGCAGTTTGCATGTCATGCCTTATTCTCTATTCAACATTTACTGAGGGTCCTCTGTGGTAGGTTCTAGGGATGTCAAAGTGAGAAAGGCAGCATTCCTGCTCTCCAGCAGCTACAAGCATTACGGGTTGGTGGAATGAAGTAATTCAAGGGTGAGACTGGTAGAAAGCTACTCTAGTGGCAGTCATGGAAATGAGACCGGAAGTAAGTTTAAACCTAAGATGATTGCTTTAGTTCAGAGGAGGAGTGTTGCAGCCTGGGCCATGGAAGAGGATGGCAGCAGAGCAGATGCTAATTGAGAAAAGGTCAAGGAGAGTACAGAGGGAGGTAAACCAATCACATTTAGCCACATCTCTCCTTGTTTAGCCCATTGATAATAGTTAGGATGTTGTACGTCATCTGTTGTTTCCTGTGGGTTCTTGGAAATCGAGTCTTACTCCCTGCTTTGCCCCCATAGTTTAAAACATCACCTTAGTATTTCTTCTGTACACAGGTATTCCAGGAAGCTGTTCTATGTTCAATCAGGTTACAGTTTACCATAACTGACTTACTGGAAATGCTCCTGTAGAGAAATTATTTTCCTAAGCTTTTATTAAAACAGAGATCCTTTGAGGAAATTCAGTAAAGTATTCCATGTAGGTGTTGTAAAAACAGTTGCTAAATAAGACAATATTGTATCCTTAAATGAAAGTAGTAGATATAGTTTAAAATACTTAGGGCCTATTAGTTTTTGTTGCCTTTGTTGTCTTCTAATAAATATAGATATACATGCAAAACAGCAACTGCAATTTTAATAAGTGATTTTTAAAATGTCTTTTGTTCCCTTTACTCTTTGTATTTGGTTTAAAGCTATTTTTGTTTTGTTTTGTTTTTTATTTTATAATATGCAACCAAAGAATTTGTTTCCTTGACAATATATTTAATAACAGACAATTTAGCAGACACTATCAATACCTTCCAAATCATAGTTTTTCAGTTTCTTCTAAGTAAGGGTTGAGAACATTTTGTTACATTATATTTTTCTCCTGTTTATAGTTCTCAAGCCAGTCATATATGTAAACTGCATGCTGCAGGTTTTCTATGAAGCCTCCATGACTATTATTTTTTCTTTTTCTGGCTAGTAACAGTCATGAGCCAGAAAATACTTGATGAATGTTTAATGCAACAGAACACCAAGTACCACACAAAGACAAGAGGACTTACTGCATTATAGATACTTACTCTCACTGAAAAGACATGCCATCATAGATTATGAAAAGTTATCAGAATGTTCCAAGTACTGTAATAAAATATGGCATGTGTATCATCATCTACTGGGCTTCACTTAATAAAGGTCTGTACCATCTTAACAGCCATACTAGGAGCCAAACCTCCAGTACATTAACCCTTCAGGGACAGATTCCAACACTGTCAAAATCAGGGCATTTCCAAACCTGCTCTCTGCCCTATCAGCCTAACAGATGTCAGTATTTTCTCCTTTGATGCTGCTGCCGCTTTCTGGTTTGCACATAGAGAACAGAACTGGCCTTTCCTTGGATATTGTATCTTCCTTGGACCCAGTTTTTGTCTGGGGCCTGGGATGTTCCCAAAAAGTAGTTGGTATTTTGGAACTGTACCACTTGCCCTCTCTCCTACTGGGTCCTGACCTTTACTCTTTGGAAACTATTCCTTCAGCTACAAATATTATTTCTTGAAGAAAGGAAAATATTTTTAACATTGTTCATAGCCTTTATTCATTTGTTCATGACTCCATATTTTTACTCACAAAGTCTGCACTCTTACTCAGTATTTCTGTTTGCACTCCCAGTGTATATCCACTTGCCTGCTGGACACCCCTGCTGGAATGTCTAGTAGACACCTGGCATTTCACGTAGCCATACTAAAGTCTCCCTCCAAGCCTACTCCACCTGCAGCTTTCACTGTTCTGTTTAATGGCACACCATTCTTCTAGCTGCCGAAGCAAAATATCTTAGTTGTCCCTGATTTCTTCTTTTGTACTTCATATCCAATTGGCTGAAAGATTCCTTTGCTTTCCAAGAATCTGATCATTTTCCTTCACCTTTCACTATATCCTAGTCTAAGCATTTAATCCTCTGATTATTGAAGTTCTAATGTGTCTCTCTTCTCCCATTATTATTTCTTTAAAGTGTATTTCTGACATAGCAGCAAGAGCGTTCTAGAATTCAGGCCACACCCTGTCACTCTTCTGCTCCAAACCCTATAGTGACTCCTCAGGTATTTCAGAACCATAGCCAGAGAATGGAAATTGATTATAAGGTTCAAGATATCTCTGACCTCATCTTACTCCTGCCTGCTTTCCTCTAGGCCTGTTGTCCTCCTTGTTGTTCCTTGAAGCCACAGGGCCTTTGTACTAGCTGTACTCTCATTGTATTAGCTGCCTGGAATATTCTTTCCTACAGTTCCTGAATGGTTACCTTCCTTACCACCTTCAGCATTTTGCTTAAACAAATTCGTTTGCCTTCTGTAAGGGAAATTCTTACTTTTGTCGTAATTTGACTGCTTCCTTTCCCACCTTTCTGTATAGTGACCTCCCAATCCCACTTTTCCTGCTCTGATTTTCTGTAGCATCTCTCCACTGCTAGCATGCTGGATTTAATAAAATTTTATTAATTGATAGGTTAGTTTTATGTTTTTTTATTTTTTATTTTTTTGGGGTTCCTGGGGATTGAACTCACAACCTCATACCTTCCACACAGGTGCTTGTGCCACTGAGCTAAATTCCTGGCACCAGTTTTATGTTTATTGTTTATTTTTATTTCTCCCACTCTAGAACATGTCACCAGGAAGTGATTTTAATCTATTTTGTTCACTGATTTATCCCTAATACCCATAAAGGTATCTGAAGCATACTAGAATCTTTAAAAATATTTGCTATGTAAAGCAGATGAAATATTTATGAAGTAGCTATTAGAAATCATGCCTTGGATCTGGGATATAGCTCAGTGGCACTGTGCCTACCTGGCAAGCGCAAGGTCCTGAGTTTGATTCCGAGTACAAAAAAAAAAAAAAAAGAAAGCATCATTCTAAATTTTAGGAGTATAGCCATGAAGTAGGTTGTCCTAGTCATCTTGGCGCTGATATTCTAGTAGAAAGTAACTGTAAAACAGCAGAACTGTGGGGGTGCAGTGTTTAGTGTAGACTGTTGCATGATAGGCTGATAGAGCAGCCACAGACGCCAAAGATAGAGGAGAACACCTAACATCAACTGTAAGTAAAAAGTAGAGTGGCTTACAGAAGGCGTGGCTTTCAGAAAAGCTAAAGTATCTAGTAAATAGTGCATCATAGTGTACAGAAATACAAGAATTACAGAAAAGTGAACACAAAGAAGAAATAATATGCAACAGAAAGGAAAATAAAGCTTATATAAATAGCATATAAGAAAACTTTAAATACTAGTGGCTCAATCACATAATACACAGTTCTTTGTTTTTTTTTTTTTTCATGTTAAAGAAATCCACAGGTGGGAGCCAAATCTAGGATGGAAGCCCAGGATTCTATTAGCGACCCAGCCTCCTCTCTCTGTGTGCCACCATCTTTATTGCGTGCTTTCTGTCTTTTGAGTCACTTCTCAGAAGGAGGCAAAGGGGCAGGCAAAGAAGTATATCTTCTATCTGAGGAATCTTCCAGAAAGAAGTGACACAACAGTTCTTACTGAGTAGAACTTAATTGCATGACCAAGTAGGCTGCAAAAAGAATCTGTGAAAACTAGACTTTTCAACCGGGGTATTGCCACTGCAATTATCAATATATATATATATATGGAATATATATGTAAACATATATATGTGTATATATTCATATATATATATATATATATATATATATATATTTTTTTTTTCATCTATTCATCTGAGGATGATCCAAGATTCAAACAATGTAAATGAGCAAGACCAAGACACTGACTCAATCACAGCTGGGAAGAAGGCTTGTTAGTTAAAATTATACTATCCATACAATTTGATATCAGTAATTTTTTATATTTGACTATTTAATAAGTACCCTGATAACTTCATTCATGGTGTACTTGTGTTTTTCAACTCCTTTGCCTAAGTGTAAGAGCACTGGTGATATATTATGTGAAGCAGTAATACTCACATTTTGTCCCCTGACTGATGGGAAACACTGTAAGTATTTGTGGTGATTAACAGGGAGGCAGATTTAATAGTTAACAAAATTGATGTTCCTGAAAGGGATGGATAGAATTTCAAATTGAAAAGTACAGTGGTAGTCATCTGATTAATGCTTATGATAAGAAACATTGTCTTTATATCCTTTGAATATTGGAAGTATAGGAAATTAAATTTTGCTCTATCTTTAAAGCCAAATTTCAGGAATCTTTGCAATGAAGTTCAGGAGTCATTGGTTTCAACATTCATCTTAATACTGGTATTTCAAAAAATAAAGATATAGTGGAAAGATATGGCAAATCTTTTCCAGCCTAGGGTGTCAGATCTCTAAACCTACAAATATCTCGTGCTTCTACCCAGCCCATGCAGTCTTACCAGCTTTTTTGTGTGAGTTGTATAAAGATGTTGAGCCATATGAAAAATAAATTCTTCCTTCTTGTGGTAAATAATGAAAACTTTGATTTACAGGCATTAAAAGGAAGAACAAGCTCAAATGAGACCATCACTAGGAACCCGGACAAATGTTTTCACTGTTTCCTACACTCCTCTATGATTTTTGAAAAGAAATTATAGTAAGTAAAATATATGTAACATAATGTCTGTCATTTTAACCACTTTAAAATGTATAGTTCAGTGGTGCTAAGGACATTTACATTGTACAACCAGCACTAATACCCATTTCCAGAACTTTTTCGTCATTTCTAACAGAAACTGCCCATTAATCAGTAGCTCTATATTGTCCTCCCCTGAAGGCCCCCTGTTAACCACCATTCTTCCTTCTGTATCTATAAATTTGATTATTCTAGTACTTCATATAAGTGGAATCATATAATATTCCTCATTTTTTGCCTGGCTTATTTAACTTAGCATAATATCCTCAAGGTTCATCTATGTTGCAGCATGTGTCAGAAGTCCTTCCTTTTTAAGGCCAAATAATAATCCATTGTATGAATATACCTTATTTTGTTTATTTGATTATTCATTGATGGGCACATGGGTTGTTCCCACTTTTTGGCATTGTGAATAATAGTATTATTATTAACACTGGTGTACAAGTGTATATTTCAGTTCTAGCCTTAAATTCTTTTCTGTCTTCCTGTCTTTTTATGACTTACTATCACTTATTATAGTTGTTATATAATAATAGATGTCTAAATTTCCTATTAGATTCTAACCTTTTCAGAGCAAGGCCAGTGGTTAAGATTTTCCACTTACACATCATATTTGTTTATTCAATAATTACATAGTGAACACTGCTAAGTATTAGGCTTTGTGCTAGACTTGAGAAATAGGGTAAAATGATAAACATGGCCTCTATTTTCTTATGGCATGGGTCTAGTGAGAGATTTTTAAAGTTTTTTTTTTATTAGTACATGTTGGCAATAGATAATGATTATGTTGGTCTTGAGGAGTTAGTACATGCACATAACACATAGTAATTCTCCTTCTCTTATCCCCTTCCCATTGGCAAATACCTATCTCTAGTGAGGCAAATTTTTATTTGTTATTGCATCTATTATAAGACTTGGTGGTTGACTTTGGGTATCCAAAAAATGTCATATCAATTTTTAGACACCAGTAAAAGTATTTTGAACAAATGTAATGTTTGTGAAATTATGAGTCATGCCTTTTTCATTATTGTGTTTGTTGCAAATAAGATGACGCTTAGCACCCAGTATGGGCTCAATAGTTTTTAAGTGAATGTTGATGATATAATTCATTCTAATGAAATCTGACAGAAGCCAGACATTGGTACTTATATACTATGAATGGAAAAAACTAAGACATTTAAGAAAAGCCAAAAAAGTAGTGGCCAACTTGAGAACAGAACCTGGTTCTCTTCATTTGCAAGCTGGTGCTTTGTGTCCTTGATCACACTAGTGTGTAAAATTAGAACTGATGTCCCACCTTTCTGCGAAAGATGTGAACTTTAATTAGGTGTAATCACACATGAGATGGAATAGGTTTAAGGCCATTAAATTCCCTAAAATGATAATGAATCAGCTTCTAAAATAAGCTTGTTAAGTGCTATTCTTAAATTAAAAAGATAGTAACATAAGATGATGAATTGCTTTTTTGCTGTGAGGATTGAAGTGTTAGTGTGCTGCCTGTTTGGGAAGGCCTCATCAGGCTGCTTCTGACTTCATATATCATTTCACTGCTCGTTTAGCTCAACTCATTTCTTGCGTGTTGGAAATGATACCCAATTCTTGACTGTCAGTGAATTACTTAGGCTTTCTATATGTTTTTAACCAACCTGATTTGGAAAATGTAATCTTATGGTATACTTATAGTTTGCATTATTAAATTCGCAATCCTGACTAAATTTTTCAGGAAGCCTTTAGTCATTAAAATTTTGGGATTTTTCTTAAATGTTGGAACCAAACTGTCATGAAATTTCTGATATTTCAGTTTCAGCAAAGCTTCCAGTATTGGAATGTATAAATGTATAAATTGACTTTATAATAAAACCTACTAGAGTATTGACTGGAACCAAAGGAGAATATAGAGTATACTAACGCCCAATCTTAGGTGATCAAGTCCTGAAACTACCGTTGGTTCACAGATAGCACAGAAAACAGTTGACTTTAACTCACAAGGAAAATAGTTTTGTGTATAGATGTGAGAAATTTGACACTTTAAGAAGAATGGATTGAGCAGAAATTCTCTAGACTAATTTGAAGAGAATAGGGTGGGCTCTTCCCAATTCTACCATTGCTGGCCCCAGAGTTACGAGGGATGATCAAACTATATGGTGAAAGTTTAAACCAAAAAATTTTTTTATAGTAAAAGACATTTGACAGAAAAGTTGTTTCTTTGGTGATTGACTCAGTCTTGATGTGTTTCTCTCCCTTTTGAGTTCCAGAGAAAGACTGGGGCTCTTAAGCTTGTTATCCTTCTTCCCTACCCAACCACAGTCGATGAAATGGTAAGTGATGGCCCCTGTTGATGGGTTTCCCCTCTCATTCTGCCAGACACTTCTAGTGCCCATGAGAGGAGAGCTTAGCAATTCCCAGTAGTGTCCTGTAGAAGAGAGTTTAACATTTTGTTGTACAAGTAGAGAAGAAGCCAAGGTACAGAGAACTGAGACTGGTAGTGGGGAGGAAAACATGAAAGGACAAATTCCAAGTCAAGTATTCTCATCAACTAAGATAGTGAACAGGAAGCAAATGCTTTTGGTAGTCCTGGCCTCTAATAATATAAATGACTTACTGGTTTCTATACTCTGCTAAGTGCTTTATAGGTTAAATTCATTAAGGTCTTATAACACCACATGAAGTAGATGCTACCTTTTATTTTCACTTTACAGGTCCGCAGAGAATAGGTGACTTTTCTAAGATGTCACAGCAAGAAACTCAGACCACTTTGCCAATTTGCATTTTAAGAAACATACTCTTTCCCAGCCCTAACTTTTCAGAGAATCTTCCCATACAAGTGCTGTTTCTCTATGATTAAACAAATGACCAGCTAGAGCCCCAGGCCACTCTTGTGCTTCAAAGGAATAGGCAGATGTGATGATTAGTTTCTAAATATCTGGATTTTCTTTACATAAGAGGAATTGCTTTATAGAATATTTGAGTTCCTGTTGCCCAGCCTGGGTTGGGCCATTTTAGAAGTTTGCCAGATCTTTATTCTTATAGCTCCAGATTTTCCTATGCAATTGTCAAGTTTTCACTTTAATACCACAGTCAATCATATATAGCATTACAGCAAAACACACCTGACATACTCATTAAAACAAATATCACATTTGCATAATCACTGTCAATAGAAAGATAGATATACAGAGGCAGCCAGAAAGCTAATGAGGTTTGTTCTGGCAGTGGTATCCTCCTCCTAGCACACCTGTCCCAAGAACTTTCAGAGGGTGCTACAGCCTCTGCCAGCATTCCTCCTCTCACTGCTCATAGAGGAAACATGTAGTTTAGTCTTTTAAACTGGAAGCTCATAAAGGAAAATGAAAGAGAAATCTAATGAAAACTGAAACTAGTAGTAAGAGAAAGTGGCATTACTGGAAAAACAAGAGTGGTATTACTAAAAAGGAATAACACCCATGGCTTTGAAGGGCCATCATCTGATGTCACAGTGGCTTCATGCACTTGAGAAGGAGGTCTGTGTAGTTAGTGCTACACTTGAGGCAGAACCTGCAATGCAGAGCTCATCTTGGTGGAATAACATGCTGGAACACACAGTGCCTACAGCCTGACTGAAGCTGGGGACATCAATCTAGGATATGCATAGTGATCAATGATGATGTCATCTCATTTGATCATCTTGACCTCACCATAAATGGGTGTAATGCACTTTTTATAAATAAGGACTCCAGTGCAACCTGCCCAAACTCATATAGCTAGGAAATATTAATCTAGAGACTAGAACTCAAGACTCCCAACTCTTAAGGCCAAACAGGTGATATTTAACAGATGTGCATAGCATTGTCCTGCTTTGTGGGGAGGGAGGCACTCCAGCAGCAAAAAACAGAATCCCAGATAAAGAACCAGGATGTGTGGGTGAGTATTTAGTCTCTAGAAGGATCCCTAGTAGGGTAAGTATTCCAGGACCACATGACCAGAAGAACCAGGGGCCAAAGCAAGGAGAATGGAAAACAAGACAGCAATTGGTTCAGTAAAGCAGTTTTTAATAATCCATTAAAAGCAGGATTACAAGATCAGAAACATAAATCTTCCAGGACCAAAAAGGATGGGGTGGGGACTAAACATAGCAAAATGACTAGCAATGAAGCTAGCCATGTAGTAGAACAGGATGAATGCAGCAGCTACCATAGAAAGAAACCCTGCATTTGGGAAGAAAAGATCACGTGGCATTAGAGGTCCCTTCCAAATCATAGCATCTTTTATTTTAAAAGTGAAGTGCTGCTGGTATGATTTTCTTTATCTGTTGGTTAATTGAGAAGTGTCTCATCACACCCCTCAGAGCTCCTTACCTCGGCCCTCTCAATGCTGCTCAGAGGCATTCTCACTCTTCTCTCAAACATTTCCTACAGTGGCCGTAGGTGGATCCAGATCCTATTAGTGAAAGACCAATAGCCCAACTCCAACAATCAAGTCCTGTGCTCTCTTAGTGTTGTGCAGGCCAATAGTGGCACATACTTTCTCTGGTAAGTTTCACAAGGGCAAAGAAAGAACCTCCGGCTTTCTATGCTTCACTGCTAGCACTGGTTCCAGAGCCTGAGTATGTAGTTAAATAACTGGGGACTGATGAATAAATGAATGGGTAAAGGAGTGATAAGAACAGTTGTCCAAGACATGGGAAAAAAAAGTGGTGTTATTTCTAGGATCATTTTATTCTATTCAAGGAGCTTCTTGACTCAAATCCTGATGCATTAAAAATATATAAAAAACCAAAAAACTACAATCATTTCCCATTTAATCAGTGTTAAGAACTGGAAAAAAATAAACAAAATGTTGTACCCCAGTTCTCTCCATTGTGTGAGCTGATCTGCAGACATTTGCTTTGTCTCTAGCACCTAGCATAGTGCCTTGGAGATAGAATCTGCTCTAAAAATGTCAGTGACGGTCACTAAGAACCAAAATTCTTTTCAGTAAAGCAGTTTCATGTATTCAGTAGTTTCCTGCATAGACCTTGAAAACATGATACAAAAAAGCCCTAAGATTTGTTGAGATTACAAATCATGAAATCTTACTCTATACTCTTGTGGAGTATAAATCCTCCACCAAGGGGTACTGGTACTGTTTTTATTTTTTTCTTTTTTTTTTACCAAGGAGTTTTTTTTTTTTTTTTTTAACAGAACCTCATTTAGAATCCTTTTTAAACATTTTTAGGTATCCATTTAAATGTTCTTTTTGTAACTGTCCTTTTTCTAGGATTCATCGGTAGAATAGTACTTGCACATTTGTGTTTTGTTTTTGTTTTTGCAGGATCTCACCTTGAACTCGCATGTGTAGCCCAGGCTGGGCTTGAACTCACAGTGATCCTCCTGCCTCAGCCTCTATGTACTGGGATTACAGGTATGCAACACAATGCCTGGTCCAATTTGTGTAACATTTAAAAACTAAAAAGAAATGATAAACTCATTTTAATCTTGCTTTGAGATCATCAATCAACTGAAAAATTTAAGATCATCAATGACCTCTAGAAACTTAATAAGGTATTGAACTCTATACGAGAAAATGCTTTTCTGTTTAAGTCCTATACCACTACTTCCTGGTTATTCTCTTGTTATGTAGTTTTTCTCTTCTCAGTTCTTTTTTAGTGAATACTTCTGTGCTCAGTGTTGAAATATTGGAGTCCAAAGAGTTGGTTTTTCTTTCTCAACTCTACACTTGATTCGCACCCAGGACTTCAATTGCATCTCATACACCAAAGCATTTGCAACTATGACTCCAGCTCAGATCATCTGTCTGAAATGCAGAAACCTTTATTGCTCTGATATCCCCATTTGGTATTTTGGAAGCATCTCTGACTTACTCTGTCCAGAACTGAACTATAAGCTTCTCCAAATGTTCTTCTAAACTGTCTTCTAGTATTTTCTACATGGACAGTCACCTTTGTAGCTATTGATAATTACTTTTTCCTATGTTCCATCTCTAAGTCCTACTGTTTTTATCACCTGCTATGGTTTGAATGATGGTCTCCCCTCCAAAATTCATGCTGAAGCTTAATCTTCAGTGCAGCAGTATTAAGAGGTCTGGCCCTAGGAAGTGATTGAATCACGAAGTCTCTGTCCTCATGAATAGAATTAGATGCCCGAGTGAGGCAGTGTAGAGGAGTCAGCCCCATTCTTGTTCTTTACTCTTTTAACCATGTGAGCACAGCATGACAACTCTCTCTTCTGGAGGAAACAGCACCAAGACACTATTGTGGGAGTGGAAACCTGGCCATTACCAGACTCTGAGTATGTGCTGCTTGATCTTCAACTCCCAGCCTCTAGAACTGTAAGAAATTAATTTATGTTCTTTATAAATTAGCCAGCCTCAGGTTTCATCCTTTTACACTGCAGTGAGGTAACAGATAAGGGCTATGAAATGGTCTGCTGGAGGTCAAGCCGTCTCTTATCTTCCAGGTCAGTGCTTTTTCTGCCACTCTATACACTCTGCACTGCTTTGGTGTATATTTTCCTATACTGATGTAGCCAAAAGAGTCTCTTCAAAATGAAGAAAACAAATAGTGTGTGACTTCTTATTCAACTCCAATAAATCTATTGATTTTCATTAATTAAGTTCTTAAAAAATTCAGAATATATTCACAGTCTGATAAAGCTAATAGTGCTTTTTCTTCAGATGAAAAGTCTTCAGAATCTCTTTGGTTCATACTTGAAAATAATAGGATAATGATGTGAACTATCCTAATGATAGGATAATAATGTGAACTAAAGATTAAAGGTCAGTTGTCAAATGTAACTTTTAGCCAAAAGTTCACCTGGCAGTGTTTTATAAAACCTTTTGAGGCCTAATATGGTTGATGAAGAGGTGAGACAGAGCTGTAAATTACGAGAGCCTCCTGTTGGACAGTGGCTTCTTTGGACCGTAGCCCAAGTGTGTTCAAATCTTGAGTTGTCAGTTCTTTGTTAAACTGCTTCAGAGTGTACTTTGTCATTCTATTGTTGATAGGACATCAAAATGACAGTGCTCACTGTGAACAGTTTTGAGGGCTATTGTGTGAAAGTGCTTATTTCATGAATTAATTTCCTTTACTGCCCTGGAGACCCGAGTTAGTGTTCTCACTCAGGAAGATATGGATAGTTTCTAAGAATGATCTAGCAGTGGGAGATGATGAGGTGATCATTGTCACAAGTATAATGGATGCTACATTATGAAGAGCTGTGCTATATTCACTGCTTCTGTGGTTAGTTTTTTTTTTTTTTTTTGTACCAGGAATTGAACTCATGATCTCACGCTTGCCTGGCTCTTATGCCGCTGAGCGAAATCCCCAGCCCTGTAGTTAGGTATTGAAGAGGAAAGTATTTTTAGTCCTTTGTCCTCCAGGACTTTTAAAGTTCTAGAATTTTAGAAATAAGCATTAGAAATGACCCATCCACAGTATTTTTCAAGTTTACCAAAGATTACCATGGCAACTAAATCACTGCATGACTAAAGGAAGTGCATTTAATGATGTTTTTCAGCTTGTGTGCAAGTTGCTATTTATTAAGAGAAAATGCCAGGGGTTAAGATTATCATGCTTTTTATAAAGGAAGGGAATGAACATTCTTCAGCGGGGGTGTATATGCTTAACAATGTAAAGGAAGTGTGTCAAAAGCCCGCACATGCATCTTCATGTAAGTGCCTGGTGACGCTGACAGAATGAAACTGTTCCACAGGACACTAGCATTCTTTGTGCAGACAGTCAGAAAGGAGGTTTTACAATGGGTACAGTTTTGGGATCATCTGGCAGAAGCATCTGTTTAATGTATGTTTTTGTGTCTACCTGTACTCTGTGCATTAAGTTTCATGCCCTATTGGGTGATTTTATTTTTCATGATTTGAAAGCAGAATCAGGTATCAATGTTAATCCTTGTCACACATTTTCGGAGAATGTTTATGTAATTGGTAACCTGGGATTTGCCTTTGAAGTTTTTTTAAATGAAAAACTTTTCTTTGCTTGTTTGCCATTTATTTGTGTATTCTTAGAAAATCCATTTCCTTGTAATATATCAAAAGCATTTATTGTTTCACAGCAGTGGGAAGTTCATGACTTGATCACTAATAGCAACAATATTCCACGAAACTGAAGTTTTGTTTTTATTTTCTGAGTTAAAAGATTGTAGCATGTGTAGGTATGTATCAACTCAACCTGGATCCATTTAGTTCTATATTCAGGTAATTTCGTCTCTTGATTCAGTGGAAAGAATAGATTCCTGTGGTTGGAAGAGACTTCAACAGTAATTATGTTTGATGCTTCCACACCTACTCATTCTCAATTCTAATACTTTCTCTGGCAATGCCATTATTATCCCCAGAGACAGCTCATTTGATTGAATAGTAATAAGAGTTAAAAAAAAGAAGTCTTTTTTTGAGGCTAGTGATGTAGCTCAGTGGTAGAACTCTTGTTAAAAAATATGAAAAGTCCTGGGTTCAGATTCCAGCACTGGAAAAAAAAAGTTTTATTAAACTAAAAGTTGCTACCATCAAACTTCTACTTACAGATTTTTATTTTAGTCTCTGGATCAATGAAAGTACATTATGTCAATAATAGCAAAGATCAGAGATTTCCAACTGACAATTTAAGTGCCTCTGGGCCAGAGACTAAAGTTAAAGGGAACTGGGCTTTGTATGGGCTACACATTGAAGAAATTGATATTCTTATCTTGGGTTCAGAATGTCTCACCAGTTTTTCCCTAAGTGAGTTTCATATTTGGTTAGATCAGTTTATAAGAACTAACAATAATTAGCCAGGGAACACAGGAAGGGGTGGGACTTGGAGATACAGAATTTTGGTGTTTAGTCTTTTGTACCATTGAAGTAACTGGGAAATTGATTGACGTATTTACAAGGACACTTCATAGTGTAAGAGCACTGGGGAATCTTGAGGTCATTATTGAACTTTTCAGGGCGGTGAGACTCACCACTTTCTATGACAGTTACTCAAATTTTGAACATTTCATTGAACAGTTCTTCCTAGGTTTAGTTGAAAAAAAAATCTCCCTATAATTTTGACTTGTTAGTATTACTTCTTTTATCTGTGTAACAAACTTCAGATATTTAAACACAGTAACTCCAAGTCCTTTTCAAAATAACTCTTCTCAAAGCTAGCCCTTCTTCCTAGTTGTTAATAATTTTATATGAAATGAGTCCACAGAAAATTCATTGGCATGTGTTCCTCATTGTAGTTGTTTAAAATATTTTTTATTTGAGAATCTTATCTTTGCTAAGTATTGTATTTGACACTTTGGCCTTTAGAGTTCAATAAATCAACAAATATTTTAAATTTTTAAAAAAGTATTTTAAATTTAATTTTCTTAGCAATCTTATGAGATATGTGTTATTAATATTTTTATTTGGTAGATAAGCTAAAGCCCAGAGTGGTGACCAATATGCTGGAGTTGTTGCTACTGATATT
The DNA here is from genome assembly GCA_004027455.1 of Hydrochoerus hydrochaeris. Classification (NCBI taxonomy): domain Eukaryota; kingdom Metazoa; phylum Chordata; class Mammalia; order Rodentia; family Hydrochaeridae; genus Hydrochoerus; species Hydrochoerus hydrochaeris. The sequence goes on from PVLA01013149.1 coordinate 16,340, forward strand.
CCAGTTTCTACCTTTTGGAGTCTAAATTCTATGATTTTAACCACCAGAATGTAATTGTTCTAAGTTGTTTAGGAGCATAGCAGAGAACTTTATCTGGAAGCAAATACATGACTTTATGTATGACCTCATCTGCATGCAGCAAAAGCAGAATTCCTTTTGTCTTGGAGATTTTACTTCCAATATTATATCTGAGTTCTTCTTAGTTCTTTGGCAGGAACATCACACTGTTGCTGAACAAATAAGAAATTTTATTCTTAATATTCATAAATATTCATATGCTCATATCAGGATATGTCTTTCCAATTATACACTTATGATTTACTTTTTGGATATGAGTATAGAAGTTTTCATTTGTAAGTTTCATCTTATTATTAGTGGCTATTCACTTAAAATTCAGACATCAACACCATTAGCTTTCTTTCTGTCTTCCTATCTCAAGCTGATTTTCTCTGAAGTTTTGATGGTTAGTTCTTGGATTGTATTTTTATTTCAAGGGCTGGGGATTTAGCTCAGTGGCATAAGCACCTACCTAGTGCTGCTGGCGAGCATAGCATGTGGTCGTGAGTTTGATCCCCAGTACCAAAAAAAAAAAAAAAAAAGAGTGTATTTTTATTTTGATAGTAAATAAAAATATGATGAAAATGTTTTCTGGCTTGTCTGTCTGACCACTTATTATCAAATATAGATGCACAATTTTAGAGCCTACTTATGAGATAATACTTTGTTATCAGCTGATAAGAATCAAATAGAGGAAAACAATGCACAAATGAAGTATTTTACTCCAGTAAAAGGTCATGTGCCATCACGGAACCCTGGACAAATGCAGGTTTCCCAGTAGTAGAAATGTAGTGGATTGGTTGAGTTATCATACAGGTGGTAGGTTGATGAGTCTGTAGTACCATATTTCCCTTGGCTATTGTCAGAAAAATATCATGTGTTGCATTACATCAGTTCAATCTACCTTTTATTTGGTTTTGTTATAATAAAAGTAATAAACTCTATGACTGACATTAACTATGTATGCAGCACGTTACATGGATTATTTAACCTAATCCTGAAGTGACTTGCATAAAGGGGAATATTATCATCTCTGTTTTATTGATGAGGAAACTAAAGCCTAAAGAGTTTAAATAACATACAGAAAGGCAAAATAAATGGTGGAGCTAGAGTTTGAACTCAAATATTCCAATTTTTTGTTTTGCTTTTTGAGACGGGGTTTCACTAGGTAGCCCAGGCTGGCCTTGAACTCACAGTGAGCCTCCTGTTTCAGTCTCCAGAGTGTTAGGATTACAGGCATGTGCCACCACACCCAACACATATTCTGATTTTAGTGCCCAATTCTTAGCCACCCTGTTTTAGTTACTTAACAAATTTACTGCAAAAAATAAATAGCTAGAAATAAAGACACATAGTTTGTTCTATATCCATTTATATTTAGGTAATGTCTGATAAAAGCTTGTGTTAGTTTTAGACATTAATATACTTTTATTTTTTCAAAAGTGTTTATTACATATATTTGATAAACTTTGTCAAGGTATATTTTGTCAAAATCTCTGATGAGCAGAGCTCAATACGTGACTTAGGTGGGGTTAGAAGTTGCTGTGCTATGCTGGGGAAAAAAGTTATGGCTGTGGCTTCAGTTTATTCTCTGTGCTATAAACTGCTTGAATCCAGCACAGTGACATCAGCACACATAGTCATGTTTATGGCAATGGCCCCATAAGATTAAAATAAAGTTAAAAATCTCCTATTGCCTAGTGATGTGTAACCGTCATAATACTCCAGCATAATGCATTTCCTACTATTGTGATGGTGCTAGCGTGAGCATACCTACTGTGCTGCTAGTTGGATAAAGCACTTATAGTTATATACAGTATCTAATACTTGATAATGGTAAAAAAAGATTGTTGACAGTTTATGTACTTATTGTACTATATGTCTATCATAATTTTAGAATATATCCCTTCTACTTAGAAAGAAGTTTACTATTAAACTGTATGCTATGCTATGCTGGCAGAAGCCTTGTACACCTTGTTTACCATATCTCATGATCACATCAGGAGGCCAGGTCAAGTGATTGATCTGTCCCATCTAGGTTTGTGTAAATACATTGTATGGTATTCTTATACAAGTGAAATTGCCTGGGATGCATTTCTCAAAAGTATCCTTGTCATTAAAGCAATGAGTGACAATATGTCATTTTTCCATAAGAAAGTTACTTAGCAAAATTTTTTTTTCTGAGGTCTTCAATGTATTAGACATTAGTCTCACAACCCCCATTCAAGACATCTCCCCCTAGTTCTCTCATGGCACAGTAGAGGAAGGAAGCTGGAGATCAGCCCATCCATCCAGGGTTTTAAGGTATCTGCCATCTCTCAGTCCCTAACCCTTACTTTTAAGTGCTGAAAAGAAGTCACTGAGAACAGTGACTGTTCAAGGCACAGAGCTTGTGTCTACTCCAAATTCTCCTGCAAATGAGAGACTGGAACATTGTTCACTCTTGTAAGAGAGTGAACTTCCACCCAATTTCCATCTTCCAAAAATATGCTGAAATATCTAACCTGCTGTTGTTGTCCTTCCAGTTAGATACTATTTTAATTCTTTTTTAAAATATTATGTTACTCATGTTCTGTACCTTTTTGCATCATTGCTACTGTTAAAATTTGATGTTAAGACATGAAGCATTGACCTGTTTCTTATCAAAGAACTTTTACAGGTCAGGACTTATTCTTTCTCAGTAGTTAACAGAGCTAGCTATGGGATCTTTGTTAACAAGGAGACAGACATCAGAAATGACTTGTGTGAACTTTTCTGGTAAACCATCAAGAAGATATTAGCATTTCTAGTAATTATTTCCCTACTTGGGCTATTAGTAGAAATATGCACATATATTAAAAGATAAGTATTTTGGAGGCTTTCACCAATATACTTCTTCTTAAACACAAGTTCTTGCTCCATTAGAATTTGAGAGGCTGTGTTGGTACTTTACTGAAGTCCTAAGACTTGTGATCTTGGGAAAACTGTGGAAATTTCTAGGCTCTGCTTATCCTTTTACCTTTTGTTTCTACAATGCCCCATTAATTAATATATTGAGGGAAGGCAGAGTGAGTGAATTACCTATTGTTTTCTTTTCATGCTAGCATGTTCCACAAAAGATTAAAATTACTTAAATAAGCCAGATGTGGTGGCTCATGCCTGTAATCCCAACACTTGGGAGGCTGAGGCAGGAGGATCATTGTGAGTTCAAGACCAGTCTGTGCTACAAAGTGAGCTCAAGGCCAGCCTGAACTGCATAGCGAGACCGTGTCTCAAAAAGACAAAAAAAAAAAAAAAATTACTTGAATAAAAACAGTGAGTTTACAATCAACCATTTAGAGTGAGTGGAAACCTTAAAGATTTGTCATCTTGCATACATTTAGTCCATATTTTAAGTTGCAGGTAATATACGGTGAACAGAAGGGGAGAAAAGACTGGATTCGAGAGTTGAATTAAGACTTAATAATAGAAATAAGGGGCTGGGGATTTAGCTCAGTGGTATAAGCACCTGCCTGGCAGGTGCGAGGTTGTGAGTTTGATTCCCAGTACAAAAAAAAAATTAAGAATAATAAAGTGAATATATCTCAGGATATTAAGAGTACAGGAAACTATATTTTGGAGGTTAGTTTTGTCAAAGAGTAGCAAAGATCTAAGAGGTTGTTTTTCTCTTCACAGATTTTGAACTAACACGTGGCATGTGGCCTATGATTAACAGTTCTACAGATATTTGGTATAAGGAGAGGCAGAAATGATAGCTAACATGAGGCTTTAGAATTATATGTGCATTTCTTTTAGCAGTTCTTCTATCTGGGAAAACAGCAGAGAGTCAAGTTGGAAAGCTAAGGAATCAGACGGCTTGTTCCCGTCCTGATGTCATAGGCTGAGGTCTTCTGGCATCCAAAGAATTTATCAACTCTTGTATACAGGAGACAGAAGAAGCAGGCTGAGCAAGAGGAGGAATAGAACTGCAGTGCAAGTCTGGCAAAGCCTTGGCCCACTCCCTGCAGAGCCCTGGAGTACATAAAATGCATGATAGCTATCTCTCAGGGAATCCAAAACAATGGACCCTTCTAGTTCAACTGTAATCAGCCATCTTTGGGCTGCCCTGGGAAGGGTGGGCTCTTGTGCAAGATTCTTTCTGCAGCTGAGGTTGAACCCCGAAGATACTGTCAGCTGATTGCATTCCCAGTAGCTGGCACAAAGTCCTTCACGGGGAGTCTGGGTGGGCATTTCCATGTTAGCACACCTGGGTCCTCTTTTAGAAGCAATGCAAACTTGACTATGTTACTTAACCTCAGTGGAAACCCACTATCCTCAGGTTTAATGTAAGCTAATGTCAGAAGGGTTTTGTGCAGATTTTGTGTATTATTATAAACTCTTAGAGCTATGCTGGCTATTACAGTCAGCACATAATAAATGTTAGGCATTTCCATCTAGGTAATCCCTTCCTCCCCCTCCACCCTTGCCATAAGTAGCTCATTTAGTAGAGAAAGCTTGTAGCATTTTCAGACTTTATAAGATACAATTCACACTCTGAGAAGAAGGGCATGACAGCCCTTTTTCAAAGAAAGGAATAATAATTGGGATACTTTATGTTCTCCCCTTGTCACTTGATATTATGTGATCTATACTGCTAGCAGAATGTACTAATGACCTCTGAGTAATAGAATAACAACTCCTAATAAGCTGAAATCATAGCTATTTCAAAGTGATTTGTAAATTACATGATTCCATTCTTAACACTTTTGCAGTCCCCTCATGAAATAATATTTAAGGATTGATAGTTAGAGGACTTGGCCCTTAGCTCTCCAGTGATTCATAAATACTCATCTCTACTCATTAAAGAGAATATCAATGGAAGTTTAGGACCTACTGGAGTTTTTCAGTTTCTGTAGCTTTGAATTTTTTGAGTTTTCTTTGAAAACCACTGAATATATCAAAATAAAGCCCTTTAAATTCCATTCATGACTGAATTTGAAAGGATTATGCTTTCATCTGAGAAGTGGCAAATTACCAATTCTGCTGCTGCTGCTGCTGCTATTGAATTGTCAATTAGGCAGAAATAGTGAAGAAAATAGATGGGGGTAGAAAAAGAACCTACTAGAAATAAGACAAATTCTTTCTATTTGTTCACTAAAAAGATACTAATTTGGCACCCACCGTACCTGAGGCAGAGTAACAGGTGCTGAGATGAGTGGAACATGAGTCCTCCACCTGAGGAGCTTATGGTCGATTAAAGTCATAGGGGGTCATGGGGATGGAGTTCAGTGGGACACAGGTGTATAGTAGAAGAATATTACAAGTTATGTAATACAGATAAAGGGTGATTTTGAGGTGGGGCCTTTGTTTTGGGAAAGGCAAAGAGGGAAATAATATAAGGTACTGCTGATGAAGAATAGGAAGTATTTTCCCATCAATTCACTGAGGTAGCCAGACAGGACTGGGCCAAGAGAGTGAGAGTTTCAAGCCCAGCTGGTAGGATTAGTGGGAGTATCCTTGGGAGACAGAGTATTTTGGAAGATGACAGATTTTACTTTCGACATTGTAGTTTAACTCCACTGGAACTTTCAGGTAGAAATGCCTATCAGGCAGGTATGCCAGACTGTGAGGGAATTCATGGATCAGAAGAGAAAATGCTGGACATGGTGGCACATGCCTGTAATCCTAGCACTTGAGAGGCTGAGGCAGGAGAATCACCATGAGTTTGAGGCCAGCCTGAACTACATAGTGAGTACAACACCATCCTGGGTCTTGTACTCAGTTTAATACAGTGAGACCCTGTATTAAAGGGGGAAAAAAGAAAAAAAGAGAAAATAAAACTAAGTTTGATCCAATAAGGTTGAAAATCAAGTGTTTATTAAGTTAAACATTTTAAGATCAAATGGGTTATAAAAATTTTAAAATAAAATCCAGTATTCATAATTCTATTACTTATTAAATTATATTTTACTCTACTAGAAAAACTTGGGTGAAACAATTACATGCTTAAAACTTCACTTGTTATGTGTCTGTATGTAATTTGCTTAATTTTCTCTGAATGGCTAACATCAAAAATACAAGATTAACTTGTCTCAAGCATTTTAATTATAACGTGTTAAAATTCCACTAAAGGAGAACTGTGCACTGTAGAGTGAAGGGCCGTTTTCCCCAGTCCCAGCCCCATCCCACTCCCCAGAATTAACTGCCAGGAATTTTGATCTTTTAGCTACAAGTATAATTACAAGCACAGTATACACATAGCTTACATAAATGTAATTATGCTGTCTATATTGCCTCATATCCTACTTTTTTGCACAGTAGTAGCTAGTTGAAACACATGTATCTTTTTTACTCTGAATAATATGCATCATTGTATAGAAGAAACATAATTCATTTAACTATTACTTTAATGATACATTTGTTCTTTTTCATATTTCAAATTACAAATGTGTCCACAAACACACTTGCATATACATTTGTATGTGTGTTATAGTAAGTATTTTGGAAGTGAAACCACTAGGTCAAAGACAGAACCCACATTTTAAGTTTTGATGCCTTTTAAAAACTGTACCTAATGAGATTGTACCAATTTACAGTCCTTTACAGGCTTCTTTTAGGTCAATTAGTTATTTCTTTACATCTGTCACTTTCCAGGGCATGCTGTCTTGTGGCTGCTTGACAGTAGTCACATTAAAGACTTTTAATTGAGTTAGTTTCCTGGAGAAGTTCCCTCAGAGGCAGCAGCTCAGACCTTGGTTGGCTGTGTGTTCCTGTGACTGTCTCCAGTAGCTGCTGATGTAGCACAGCTTGTGGTCATCTCACTGATGTGACAGGTTATCTGGGCAAAGGGAACAGAGGAGAACAGGGCAGAGACTCAGTGGTTCTCTTTGTGAATATTTAAAAGCCATTTAAATAGAATTCCTTTTATCCCCTCATTTCCTATTGTTGACAGCACTGAAACCACTTGTTTCATTTTCAAATCAAAGCTTCCTAAAGCAAAATGGCTTGGGGACTGAACAGTCCTTTTAGCTCTGTTAATCACTGGCGAGGGTGAGAGCTAGATGCATTGTTCACAGAGTGGAAAAGTACTCCAGATTTAAGACTGCTTTCCTTTTTGCCTGCTTTTTTAGAGGATGTGGCTCTGAGATGGCATTATGGTGCACCCTGACAGCCATGTTCTCCCTTAGCTTCAGGAACGAGAGCAATGAAGTTTGAAACCCTGCCTCAGCTGTTGTTACAGCTTCTTGATAAAGCCGCTGGTATCCCCTTTGGGATAATACCTGTGTCTTAGTGCTGCTTATAGGATGAGTGGTAATCTTGGTGGTTATCTTTGCAAATCATGTATCAGCTCTAGTCTTCATCTGTTGCAGGAGCAGCCTTATCTGGGGTGAGCAATTCCACAAAGCAGTAGCTGGGGTGACTATGGTGATGTGTTGATTGCAAACTTGAAGTTGCATACCAGAGAACTTTACATAAGCTGGATGAAGCATGCGTTACTCATTTCAAACCTTGGGGTGGAATAGTGACAGATCATGCATGGGTTGGGACTCTAAAGTGCCCCTTGGTATATCCATTGCTCATTTTCTTCAGTGACGTAAAACAAGCAGATTGCTCTCTCTCTCTCTCTCTCTCTCTCTCTCTCTCTCTCTCTCTCTCTCAAAGTAAGATAATTTCTGTTGCTCTGAGGATTCGTGAGAGTATCATATTCCTCTTCCCTCCTTTGTTTTTCTTTTCTTTTTTTTTTTGGTTACCATTCAGAATCTCACTTCCTTTACAATTTCTTTCTTTATTTTTATAATTGTTGGCCTTCCTTAATGAAAGTTCCTGAAGCCAGGAATTTTGTCTGTTTTTCCTCATTTCTCTATTGACTCACACTGCACATGGCACTTGTAGATACTCAATAAATATTTGTTGACTGAATAAATGTGTGAGGCATACAACAGTGCCTGAAACTTAGTAAGCATTCCACAAATCTGACCTATCCCCTGCCAAATCATTAGCTATGTGTGAGAGAATAATGTTTTCTGTTTTAATTTTAAAGAGAAAAAAATAAAAACAATAACAAATTTCAAAATAAGATAATTAGAGAATAAAAATGATTAATACATGATGTTATCTTCAAATTAGCTGCTCATATTACAAGATATAGGCATGAAAAATTGATCCAACAGGCCGGGCGTGGTGGCTCACACCTGTAATCCCAGCACTTGGGAGGCTGAGGCGGGAGGATCGTTGAGTTCAAGACCAGCCTGGGCTACAAAGTGAGCTCAAGGCCAGCCTGAACTGCATAGTGAGACCCTGTCTCAAAAAAGACAAAAAAAAAAAAAAAAAATTGATCCAACAATATAAACACAAACCTTTTCAGTGAACTAACAGAAATAACTATCTTAACTATCTTGTATATATATATATGTGTATATATATATATATATATATTTTCTTTTTCTCTTCCTTCTTTTTTCCTTTCTCCTATCCCAGATTCTCTTTCCTTTCTAACAGTTTCTTCCCCTTTTACAATATCTATAGTACATTTTGGATTTTACTTACTCTTTCAACTTCTTCCACTTCTTGCATGTTTGTGTGAGAAAATAATGTTTGAGGTGTTATTTGTGGAGATATATTATTTTGTTTAATTTCCTTTCATAAGTATAACTGGCAGAGTTATAGTGGCTGAATATCTAAAGGATAAGTCTCCTTTAACCTTTCTCTGCAGTTTAGCAATAGGAAAATTTGAATGAAAAAGTGCCACGCAAATAGCTATCTTACATATGAGAATGCTGAGGACCAGCTTCAAGTGGTACAAGCAGGCATTAACTAATATTAATAAATTGGTATAAAAATAAATTGAGAGTCTGTCCTAGGCCTACATGGCTTGTGACAAGACCCCTGCTGCTTTAGGGACAGATTATCTTTAAGCCAGCAGCCTGTGGAGCTCTGGTGCCTGAAAGCAAGATCACAGGCAGCTGAGGACTGTGACTCCTATAAATCCCATCTAGCCCAGCAATCCAGTTAACAGATAGTCAGGTTACCAGTTAACCATGATCTTTTCCTGTGTGATTTCCCAGAAGTGCATTGTGCCCCAATTCTTGAACCTTCCCCACTTCAGCAGTTCACCCCCACTGCTTCCTGCAGCCCACCTGCCCGCCCCCAATCAGGCTGTCACCTAATAAAAGCCAAAGGCTCCATGCCTCGTGGTCTTAGCTGGTTGTTGGGCTTTGAACATCCCGGTGCTCCTGGTAACCAATATGTTTTGTATGTGTTTTATTCTGTCATCATACCTGTGAGCAGGAGATTGATGGTCCTAGGCCTGGACCTTGATATGCGAACCTTTATTAAAAAGAGAAATGATATAAGAAAAATAAAATATTATCACAAACTATCTCATAGAATAGAATAAAAGATCATATAAATAGCATACCTGGCACAGCACATAGTAGGTCCTCCATAAATGGTAAATGGAATATGTATAAGTAATTATCATTTCTTTTCAGCTAAATTTTTTTTATATTACTATGCTAAGGATCAAACCCGGCCTTACATGCTGGGCAAGCTACATCTCAAGCCCCAGCTACAGTAGTTTGTGAAGAAAGTATTGGTAGTAGTATAGCTCTGGTTTGGAGCTTACCATTCTTTCAAAGATTGGCTTTATTATACATGGGTAGAGAGTTAATAAAAGGCTGTAGGGAAACATCTGAATAGGATGTGGGTGTTAGGAATTCAGTTCATGCACCCAAAATGTATTTAGTTCATTCTCAGTTGTGTTACTGACACTGTGTCAGACATGAAGGTTATGAAAATGAAGCAGGGAAAATGGATTCTTTAGTCAGGAATCAGCAGTTTCCAAAGCTGAAGTGTCAGTTCTCGTGGCCAGATGTTTGAGGTGTCCTCTCTGGCAGCCTTGCACTTCTCATCTAGGAATGTATTATCTAAATTCCACTGATGGTAAGTACGAAAACATATATGCCTACATGTACACTCACAGATAGTTATCCTGGCGTTTAAAAATATTTAAATTGAGCTGAGCCTGATAGTGTACACTTGTAATCTCAGCCCTCTGGAGGCTGAGGCAGGAAGATTGCAAGTTCAAGCCTGGGAAACAGAGAGTTAGTGAAAACCTATCTGAAAAAGGAAACAACCAAAGAAACAAACAAACAAAAAATGGGGGAGGTGGCTGCGGATGGGATTTAGTACAGTGTCACATTTTTTTCCCCCTGTGATTTGAATATGGTTTGTTCTTTCTGAAACTCATATTTGTTAAGTTTAATCCCTTTTTTTGGAATATTAAGAGGTGATTAGGGCTCTGCCTTCATGAATGGATTAACCATTCATACTATTAGCAGATTAATGGATTATCTTGAGAGTGGGTCTGCTGTGAAAGCTGGTTTGGCTAGGTCTCTCACACACCTCCTGTCTTCCACCTCATATGCCCAGTGCTAATGTGGTACTCTGTCAATAAGACCATCACCAGATGTGGGCCCTGGACCTTAGACCAGAACCACGTGGTAGAATATGACTCTTTTCTTGCTAATTTATGCAGTCTGTGATACTGTGTTATTAGCAACAGAAGATGGTCCAAGACAACAATCCAAATATCACACAGGGAAGGATTGTTTAATAGTATGTTTAAATAATGAAATACCACTATACTATAAAGATAAATATATTGATATATCATTATTAGTATAGAAAGATATTTACAATAAGAATACAGATCTAAATTTTCTTTTTGGCGTTATGGATAGAATCCAGGGCTTCACACATGCTAAGCACATGATCTATCACTGAGCTATATCCTTAAAACAGTGATGGTGAACACATGACACATTGCTATTTTTTTTTCATTTAACACAAAAATTGTTAATGTATGAGTTGTTTTTTCTGAACTAAAAGGTCAGTATTCAGGTTGAATGTCAGTGTTAGGACTTTGTGATAAATAAAGTTTGGGCATTCATTTCTAAAGGGTTCGCCATCACTGCCCTAGATTCTTACAAACCTACATTTTGAAAAAGGATATTTATAAATGATTGATGAGAATAAATATTAATTTAAACATACAGAAATCTGGAACAACTTACACCCAAATGTTAATAGTGCCTATTATGTTTTTTTAGTGGTTATTTGCATTGTCTAAAATTTCTAAAGTGAATATTGACTTATTGTGTAATATATTTGTAACAATTCTTCCTCCATATTTTTCTCTAGGAAGTTATTAAGAAACTGGTAACATTTATTTTCTTGAGGGAGGGAAACTGAGTGACTGGGGAACAGGGGAGGTATGAAAATGAGTAGTATACTTGTTTTTGGGGTGTTAAAATGTGTGAATATAGTACCTAATAAGCAAAAATTAAATTACAAATGGTGATGTGAGGAATGGTTGTAGGTTCCATGGCTGAATTTCCCATGGAGTGGGTAGGGGCAGTGGTGCATTGGCGGTAAGCATACAGGCTCCTCGTAGGGAAGAGTGAGGTCAGTCAAGTCAGGCTGCTTACTGTGCCCATCACAGCCTTCCTGAAGAATCATCCAGAACTTGGTTGAGAGACAAGATATTCTTTTACTAAATTTATTGGACTTTTCTTAATACAAAAGTAATACACGTTTACTATAGAAAATATATTAAATATAGACAATGAAAGAAAATTACTTGTAATTACTGTATTAAGATACAATTTACATGTCAATAGAAGCCCTTAATTATTTATCAATGTGTAAAAATGTTTGTGTGTACTTACAGGAGAGTATGTAATGTATACTACTTTGCAGCCTACATTTTTATAGGGAAGATAACTTTCTGAGAGATCTCAACAGCCAACAATGACAAAAAGTCTTATAAGATTTTTTTTTTTGGCATTCTGAAAAGACATAAGATGTAAAGTCAGGGTTAGGAACTGTGATCATTGAACAGGATCATTTATTCAGTCATGCAGTGTCCTCTCTATCCTGGCTAGCCAGTATCTATGGTCTAAGATCTCATTTCTTTCATGACATCAAGGCTCCCAATGGACAGTCTAGACTGCAAACTTGCCACCCTCTAAGAGTCGATTCTTCCTTTTGAATCTGCTGTTATTTTCTTTCTACTAGCTCATACCCATCAGGGTTCAAGCCTTTTCATTTTCTCATTAGCCCCTAATTCTGCTTTTCCTTCCATCATCTTCCATTTCAGTAAATGGCAAATGCAGTTGTTCATGTTAAAAAGCAGAAGCCAATCTCAATTCCTGTCTTCTGTTCTCCTTCAGCATCAAACTATTAACAAATTCAGTGGGGCTTTTGGGAAATATACCCCCGATTTGTGGACTTTTCCCACCTTCACTGCTAGCACTCTAGAACAAACCACCATAATCTCATGCCTGTGTGTGGGAATAACCTTTCCAGCTCATCTTTTCAGTACATTCTCCACATAGCAGCCAGAAAAAAATCTCTTACAAACCCAAACCCAATGTCTTGTCTCTGCATGAAGCCCACTGGTAGTTTTCATGACACTGAGACGAAAACCCCTCTCCTTAGTAAGATCTATAAGGCCCCTCAGAGGCTACTACTGTCCACATCTCTAGCTTTTTTCTACTTTCCTCACCAATCTGCCTTTTTTCCCAGCTCCCCAAAGACTCTTCTTTTCTTTGTTGCAGAGGAAGTTTCATCAGGGCAAAGACCGTGACTATCTTCTTTATTGCTGGATGTTCAGTGTCTGTCTCAGTTCCTTGAGCATAATAAAACATTCTGTATATATTTATAAGCAAGCACATGAATTTTCAAACCAGTGAGGATGATAAAAAAGCAAATACACAAACAAAATGCAAAACCACAGGTTGGAAATTCTCAAGAAAAGTTTGATCTAAGTGGTTTCAGAGTTCATGGAAAGGCGTATTTACTCTGACTGACAAGTAACCAAGGACTTATAGATAAGGAAATACTTGAGGTGGACATCAAGGATACATAAAACTTAGGCTTGAGTAAAGAAGCAGAGTCTGGAGAAAAATGACAGATAATCTTGTTGAACTGAGATATAAAGTATATTTTGTAGTCTGTACAAGGTTGGAAAGATAATTCTGGACCTAACTGTGAGGGGCCTGTGACGCCTGTTTAGTGTTCAGAAAACTCATCTGATAAAGGGCACAAATCCTTGTTCTTAAGGGAGCAAAATGAGCAAGATCATAGGAAAGGATATTGATACATGGTCTTAAGTAGTCAGTAGTAAAGATGAATTTAAAAAAAGTAAAAACAGATGTGAGGATTATCCCAGAGAAAAAAACAGCAGAAGCCAGTGACTGCTCAGCAGGAAGTGAGTATGAGATAAAGAACCAAAAGTGGATTTTAGTTTTGGTAACTCAAAAAATGGCAGTAATATTGTTAGAAATGAAAAATCATGAAAAGAGGATATTTTTGAGGGTAATGATGAATTTGGTTTATAACTTGTTAAGTTTAAGGTACCAAAATGGAATGTCCAGTTTGTGGTGGAGTTGGAACTAGAGAATTATAGATGCAGTTTTCCCTCATTCACCCATTTGACCCATTGATAGTTGTTGAATACCTATCATATGCCAGGCATTGTATAATCAGGCATTGAGAATACCAAGATAAAAAGCACAAACCCTCTTCCTAAGAACTTCCATTTGCTCTATCTTGATATTTGATCCAGGAAGACATACCTTATTAATATCAGCTAATCAAGATTAACAATAGAATTGTATGTGAATATTTATACTCTTTAGCTATACTATGATAATAGACTACATTAGAAGGAGTTTCATTATATACATGCAATTACTTAATACTTATAACTTAGAATTAAAGGAAATCCTGACTTGATCATCACAAAAACATAGTTTGAGGATCTTTGTAACTGAAAGAAAAGCCAAATATACTAGCTCCCATGTGATGGGATTTGGAAGACTTATGTTTCTCGCCGTACCTCGTGAAAGTGTAAATTTTGTGGATAGTTTTAACTGGGATGTCTTCTTAGGTCAGGGCAGGACTGATGCCACCTGGGTGTTACAGAGGAGACAGCCAGATGAAAACAGACGATAAAGTTTTACTTTATGCAGCTAAAGATGGGAAGATGTAGACATAGTGAATGGATGAGCTTAAAACTGAGGCAAAATATCTGTGATTGTCTGAGGGTCTTAGAGAAGAGGCTTATATAAATTGGAATAATTAGTATTTTGGACTATGAATTTGTGTTATTTGGCAGAAAGAAAACAAGAATGTATCAAGTCATATATTACAGGGACATCATAAACAGGCCAAGGATAAACTGAGACTGTGGCCTTTTCCATTCATTTTCCCTTTGGGCACACAGCACGATGGCTGATGTCCTGAATTATCCTGTGGTCACATGGTTCTATCTGCTGCTGGACTGCCTGGTGTGCTTGGAGCAAGGGCAATTAATTCAGCAGCTTTGAGACTCACTTCCTGCAGACCGTGCTAAAGAAGTTCAGTGTAGTAGTGAAGGATTGAAGACTGAAAATAAAGAAGCAAAGAAAACTGCTGCCACATCTCTGGCTGCAATCATCCCTGTGCCAAAGGTATTATCATTTTAGACATCGGTGGGACATTTCAAACTAAGTCTCTTCTAAACTGTCTCAAAGAGGAATTAAATATTGCTCAGTTTTAAAGCTTGGAACCAAAAATTTGGTTGTAGACCTTGAGAACATGAAGACCATGTTCTAAAGGAATCATCATGTGGTTGTGAATTATCTTTTTTGGTGTTTTCATTTGCTGACAGTTTCTCAAAGAATGAACAGTTAGTTCCTTTATTATAATAAATGCAGGTAGTAGAAACCAGGAAATTCAAACTAACATGCATTAACACTATTTTTGTCAGGCAAATGAAAATCAACTGGGCTTTGTAATTGAAAAGCTACCTCTGATGGCAGTTCTAAATTTTTTTTATGTCAAAGCATTCTTGCAAATGGCATTGTAGATAGGTTGTCAGTTGCATAATATTTTCCCAATATGAACAATAGTGTACCTAGGGTTTTTATAAAAGTATTAAAAAGCAAAAAAGTGATGTTAAATTTGATTCTTATTTAATAATTGAATATATAAAAATTAAGACCCAGGTTAGAACACTTAGAATGGTCTAGTGGGGTTATACATTTATTTTGTTATATTTTGCTATTTTTAGTACTGGGGATTGAAGTCAGGTGTGCCCTACCATAGAGCTATATCTCAAGTTCTTTTTATTTTGGGATAGGATTTTGCTAAGTAGTACAGGCTGACCTTGAACCTTGTGAACCTCCTGCTACAGGCTCCTGAGTATTGGGGATTAGAGGTGTGTGCCACAATATCTGGCATGAAAATATTTTTAAAATAAAATATTACATAAGTACTAGCCATTATTATTTAAAATAAAAATAGAAATATATTGATTTATACTAAAGAAGCTTGCTTCAAACTGCTTAGAACCTACAAATACAGCTTTATTATGTCAAACATTTTACCTGTGGTAAACATGTTACTTAAATGAAACAATTATTAAACATCTAATTAGGTTGGGAGTGGTGGTACACGTCTATAATCTTAGCACTCGAGAGGCTAAGGAGGGGGATTATAGTGAGTTCCAGGCCAGCCTAAATTATATAGCAAGACACTGTCTCAAAAACAAAACAGAACAAAACAAAACATCTAATTAATGAAAATTTTTCTTGACTTCTTAGAAATTGCTGTTTATTTTCTGCTATAGTCTGGATCTTGACTGTCCCCTCAAAGACCCATGTGTTGAAGGCTAAATATATTACATACCAGATACAGTTCTAGATTATGGGGATTACAAGTGAGAGCAGGATGGACAAGGACCATTCCTTAATAGAGCTTCCATGTCAAAAAGAAAAAAAAAATCAGACAATGAGATTGTGCTGGATCAGAGGGGCAGGTGAGTTGGAAGTCTAGATCGGATGACTAAAGACAGATTTCCTGTAGAGGTGATATTTGCTCTGTGATTGGAATAACAAAGAAACTTCAGTCCTGTATTAATGATCTGGGACAGAAGTACTCCAAGGAAGAGAAGAACAGCAGGAGCAAAGAAACTAGGGCAGGAAAGAGCCTGAAAAAGTACAGGATGCTCAGATGAACTTGGATTTTAGATGAACAATGAATATTCTTTTTTTTTTTAGTATAAATATAACCCAAATATTGTAAACCTTATACTTAAAATAAATTCCTTTTTTATTTGAAAATTCAAATTTAACTGGCTATTTTATTTGCTAAATCTGACTGCTCTCACCTGGAACGTTCAAACCACGAAATGGAAGCCAGTTTCACTGGCAGGGTGAGGAAATGGAAGGTGGGTGGGGGGTAGGCTTGGAGACACTGGTGAGAGCTAGGTTGTTTACAGCCTTATGTATTGTAGCAGAAAGTTTGGATTTATCCTAGTTACAATGAAGAGAAAATGGGGAATTTTAAGTGGAGGAGTAACACGATCTGATCTCCATTTTAACTGCGTAACTTTTACTTCTATGTAAAGAATGTATTGTAGGGCCGGGAATATGGCTCAACAGTATAGTACCTGGTGGCAAGCACGAGGTCATGAGTTCCATTACTGGTACCAGAAAAGGAGTAAATTGTAGGGAGCCAAAGTTGAAGCAGCCAGATAGTTTGGGAGTTCTTGCAGAAACCTGGCATGAGGATGATGGTGACTTGAACTGAAATGGTAGAAAATGGAAATAAAGGCAAGTTCAAGGATTTTGAGAGAAGTAAATCTGTCAGGATTTGTTGCAGGAAAAGATGAAAGATAAGAGACAGGAAAGAATTGAGGATGACTTAGGGTTTTGATCTGTGCAGGTAGGTATAAGAGGTTAACATTTAAATATTGAGGGAAAAAAGGTTTGTGGGACGTGAAAAACTTCAAAATTCTGTTCTAAGCATAAATTTGAGAAACTTGTTACATAGCTAAGTAAAGATACCAAAAGTCTGCTATGCAAATGAGTTTGCTCTTCAGGTGGTTTTTTAGGCTAAAGACTTAACTTTGGTAGTTTTCAGCATATATCTGATTTTTAAAGAATTGGGAAGGGATAAAATGGTTGATTCTTGCTATTTGTAGTAGTTTCATTCAGTAAAGCTACTGCAAATATTGAATTGGAATATATTGAGCTATGGATCCTACAGGAAATAGAGCCTTATTGGGTTGCTATGAAGCTTTGGTCTCAACATTTACATTAAGTAATCAAAATGTAACTGTGTCCTTCATTTTTCCATCATTGTAACCACATCTGGAAACATTTTGAAACAGAAAAAAGTTGTTTCAGCTCACAGTTTTAGAGGTTCCCGTCCATGATCACTGGCCCCACTGCTTTGGGTCTGCACATTACCTCCTCACAGTGTAGAAGGTAGCACGTTGTGCTGGGATACATGTAGTGGTACAGAACTGCTCACTTGTTGGCTAGAAAGCAAAAGAGAAGAGGAACCTAATAGTTCCATGCAGTCCCAGCATCACCATCCTGTGGGCCAACGCTTTAACATCCAAACTATAGCAGCAACCTTGTCTAAATTGTGTTTCTGTTTAAACATACCCTATGAACTCTACTGTTGGCACATTAACGTTATACTCATGACAAGTACTTTAAGTCAGGCATGTACTAAGTTTCATGCCTGAACAAAACTGATCCAACTAACATGCACATTTTTTCCCCTCTTGCACTTAGAAAATACAAGATGGCGCTTTAGCGCTATGCTTGGAGGCTATTTTAAATAGTGAATCACTAACAAAAAGTAACGATGTGAAAAAAAAATAAAGTACTATTAAATAGATAGGCCACAAAAGAATACTTATTTTAGTATGAGTTATGAAATGGAAAGGCAGTGTCACCTTGTTCTTCCTCAATTGGGAAAATATGCATCAGAGGAATGAAAGTATTTTCTGCTCTGTAGAGGTCCTGAGTGACTGTGAAAGTTCTGTATTTCTTTATGAATTACAAGTAATTTTACGTAGTAAATGGTTTTTCAAATACAGAGACTGAATAATGAGAGTCGCCTATATATAGAGAGAACCAAAGGGTCAGGCTTCCATTTACTGTATATAAATACTACTGACACTATATTCCTAAGCAAAACAGATATACTTGTTGACTCCATCACTTTCTGCTGCTTGAAGTATTTGCTTTTCTATGGTAAATCTAGTAAAAAATAAGTAGAACAACTTCTAGCACACAAATAATGTCATGTAGAAGTAATTCCTTCTTTCCTCCAATGAATATTTACTGAGCATTTCTTCTGTATTAGACTTAGGATATACACACTGTAGACATGATTCCTGCACTCAAGGGGCAGCTGTTATAGACATAAACAAATAGAGAAGTATCAATTAAAGATGGAGGGATCAGGTACTGTTTACTCTCATCCTTTCTTTAAAATCTGTCATATGAACATGCACAAGGCATGGATTTGATCCTCAGGATCACAGACATACACACATAAATTTTAAAAAATAAAAACTACCCGGCCAGGGATTTAGCTCAGTGGCCTAAGTGCCTGCCTGCAAGTGCGAGATTGTGAGTTCGATCTCAGGTACCAAAAACAAAACAAAACAAAACAAAACAAAACAAACTATCATACTGAACACAAAAAATAAAAGAAAATGAAAATTTCACCTGTAACAAATCTAGGAACGAATGCTAAGTAGGTGGTAAGGGATTTCTACTAAGTATAGGGAAACTTCTAACCAATGAAGAAGATTCTGGAAAGTGAACACAATGATCTATGAATTTTCCTACCTAGAGAAACTACCTGGAGAATGACAGTAGAAGCAGCAATCAGTTTTTCAGTTCTTGACAAAGTCCACTGAGCTCCAATCACCAAGCAAAAGATGAGTCAGCTGGTAGGTGTTATCTACCTTGTTGAGGGGAATATATCCACACTGAAGGAACCGAGGAGAAATTATCCTTGAAGACCTGATTGGAAGTTATATGACAGATGTGCTAAAATTGAGGTTGCCAACTGCTCAGGGTCTGTTTTCCACATGCTAGTTTTACTGAAGGACACTTGATACTGAATAGGACGTAGAAAGGATTCAGTGTGAGTCCTGTTCTCAGACACTACACAAAAAATAATGAAACTCAAAATAGATACAGATGATAATTCCAGTAAATTATTCCAGAAAACAGAAGATTCCAGACAGACACATTTTCCATGTTCCCAGAGAAACTAATGGGAAATGGACTTGTACAAAAAGAAAAAAGGAGGTCAAGGAAGAATAATTTCCCAAAGATACAGCAGATGAGCTGGTAGAGATCTGGAAAGATAAAAACAACTACACAAAGACCCACTCCAGAAATGGGCATCTGAGATGAGCACACATTTCTCAGATGAAGACATAGAAATGGCAAATAAATACTTGAAGAAATGTTCACCATCACTGGTCATTCAAAAAATGCAAATTAAAACAGCATTGAAATTTTATCTCACTCTGGAAAGAATGGCTGTCATCAAGAAAACAACTGATAACAAATGTTGGTGGGGCTGTGGGGAAATAGGAACACTGCTCCACTGTTGGGAATGTAGACTGCTGCAGCCATTATGGAAATTGGTATTGAGATTCCTCAAAAAACTAGGATTGGAAGTTCCATTCAATCTAGCTATTCCCCTCCTGGATATTTTCCCAGAAAAATTGAAAAGGTCATGTCACAGTGATATATATATGCACCCATATTAATAGCAGCACAATTTGTAATAGCTAAATCTTGGAAACAACCAAAATGCCCATCAACTAAAGAATGGATGAAAAAGATAATGGTATTTTTATACAATGGAATATTACTCAGTTATAAAAAGGATGATTGTGAAGCTTTTCTAGGTAAATGGAGGCAACTTGAGACTATCCTCACAAGTGAAATAAACCAGACTTGCATTTGTAAATATCTTATTGTCTCTCTACTATAAAAATTAAATAATAATAATAAACTGAAAGAGTAATAAGACCCAAAATGTGCAATAGATATTGTAATATTGAAAGGAGAAGAAAGTGCTCCAAAGGAAAGAACAACTTGTATGCTTAAGTATGCTTAAGTATGTTTGTATGCTTAAGCATACTTAAGTATGTTTAAGTATGTAAGATAGATAACCATACTACTAAGTTTTTGTTAATTCATCAAAAAGAATAGTTTGTGCTGTTATTATTTGTCTGTTCATTTTTTATACTTTGATTTTGTAACTTGGACAACTACTTCTAAGATAACAATATGTAATATATTAAATAGTGATGATTTCTTACTGTTATTTTTTGAAATCCTGTATCCATTTCTACCCTTTTTTCTGTTTTGTTTTAAAACAAAAAATAAAACAAAACCCCCCGAAAACAACTACAAAAATTTAAAACCATCTCAAATCTTGCAAGAAATAATAGGGTTTTTCCGGGGTTAGGGTGTCAAAGACATATTAAACATTCTTGAGAAAAATCTCATAGACAGAAAGAGGAAAACAGCACCAACCAAATTTCATCAATTAGAAGACAGCCATGGAAGACAGGAAAAAAGAAAAGAGCCAACAGAAGCAGAGCATAATTTACTTGAATAAATAAGTAGAATAAATGGAGAAAGAAAAACATTGAAAAGTATAATGGAAGAAAAATTCCCTGAAATTTAGAAAATACCTGCTCTACAGAAAATAAATCAATTTATAATGATTAACACGGAATATTTTGTGGAATTTGTTAAGTTTTGCAGTCAAGAAAAGTCTTTAATAGGCAACAAAACAAAGAAAGAAATCACCTAATAAGGAATAAATATCACTGTGGCCTCAGGCTGGTTCACAGCAACATTAAATGCCAGAAATGTGAAGTAATTTTTACAAAAGATTCAAAAGTAAGGATTTATACCCAATCAGTCATTTTCTTAAATATAGTAGGTATAATAGAAAAATACTTCCAATATGCATAATCTCAGGGTACTAATGAGCCCTTCTTGAAAAAACATAGATGATGAGACACAATGATAAACTTTTTAAAAATTCAGAATGGGAAAGCCATGTTATTCATTAACTGTTAAACAGTACATATATTTAAATTAGTTACTAAGTTTTAAAAAGTAGCCCTTTGGTAGCTAAATCTTGAAAGTAGTCTACATATCAATCAATAGATGAATGGATAAAGAAAATGTGGTATTTTACACACAGTGATGTGCTATTCTGCCACAAAGAATAATAAACTTGAGTGATTTAAAGAAAAACTGATGCACCTTGAGACTATAAATAAATCAACACACAGGCTTAAATATTGCGTGGTTTCTTTAATATGATAAACTCAAAAATATAATGAGCAAAATAAAAGATAATAGGAAATAGGAAAATAGATGTTTTGCAAATTTCAAAATTTATTTTGAAATAAACATTCCTTATCCTACAGCACAAACTCTGACATCTTCAAAATCTGAAGGAGGGAGAGGTGGGAAAGGACGTAGGGGAAGGGAATGAAGAAAGAATTAAGATGCGCTATACACATGTACCAGTTTCCCATGAAGAATGTAGTCACTATGTGCTGCAAACATATTTAGTATTAAAACAAAATAAATTTGAAAAAAAGAAGTAAACTAAGCTGTGTTCAAGATGATTTAAGTAAAGGGATATATATGATCACCCAGTGAGTTCACTAATATAAGGGACTGCATTTACGTTTATGATAGCAGATTTACAAATATTGTAAATACACGAATAAGAAAAGGATGTCCATATTACATCTTATGGGCTTTTTGCTTTGTTTTGTTTTGAGACAGGGTCTTGCTATATAGTTTGGGTTGGCCTTGGACTCACTGTGTAGCCCAGGCTTGTCTTGAACTTACAGCCGTCCTCCTGCCTCTGCTTCCTGAGTGCTGGGATTACAGATGTGTGCCACCACACCTGACTTGTTTTACATTTTATGTGCGGCGCCCTTTTCCGTCCATACCGCGTCCTAGTCCATCCACGCCTTGTGACAAGGTCCATGGGTGGAGGAGAGCACTTCGAGGAATCGCTTCTCCAGGAAAAGGACGCCGCATGTGGGAATTGGGCGCGGGGATCTTGGGATGTTTTGTACTGATAATTGTAATTTGTTTAATTCCTATATATATATTTCCATGTAATAATATGAAATCGAAAATAGAAACTCCAGAGGAGTTACTAGAGACCCTCTAGATAACCCCTTTGTGAAAGCTAATTGTGAAATTTTACCTTCTGTGAGTATTATGAGGGAGTTTATACAAAAGCTTCAAATGAGAGAGCTCATGGAGAAAGATTTACAAAATTCCTGTGAGACAACTGCCTTTGATCCAGGGAAGTTTCTCTATCAGAAATTACAAACTAAAGCCCCCAAGAAAAGAAAACCAGTACCAACTATTATGACAGATATAGGACCTGCTTATATAATAAACAGATGTATTTCGTATCTCCCTCGACCCAAGAAACCTTTACCTCAAGTGCCTGACCCCCCTCTGCCTTGCACAGGGATTTATGATAAGCATGGGCAAAGAATAGTTAATATCAAAGGAAAATGGGCCAAATATAATCAAATAAATTTCATGGGAAGGTTAGCTAGGAATGGGCCACTCTATTGTATTAGATCAACAGAGGATAAAAAACAC
>PVLA01013150.1:0-29250 GCA_004027455.1 Hydrochoerus hydrochaeris
CAAGAAGAGCTTGGAGCAAAATATTCCAAGCCCTGAAAGAAAATAACCTCCAGCCCAGATTGATGTACCCTGCAAAACTGTCACTAGAAATTAATGGAGAAACAAGATGCTTCCATGACAAAGAGGAACTGGGGGAATTTGTGACCACCAATCCAACCCTATAGAGAATACTGAAGGACATTCTAGAGAGAGAGAAAAAAAATACCACGATTTTAGGAACAGTAGCAGACAGGCCTCAATGAGTGGGGCAGGCAGTAGATTGAAGGAGAAAATTAGGCAAACATAAGGCAGAAAAATAGCATAGCAGAAATGAGGCAGAGAAGGATAACTAGAAACTCTAACAGAGATGGCCTTGATACGCTATATTGTTAGTAGTGCACCAGTATTTAAAACCCACATTACTTGCACTACTCTTCTTAGATGTATTATATTCTGTTCCAGTCATTCTACCTGTACTAGATTTGAGGGCACAGACAGTAATCCCAAAAATAACAGGATATAGTACGGTAATCATCCTTAATTTCCTATTAACTTAATCTAAAGCTCTGTAAAACCTACACTGTTTTACCATGACTGATTGTAATTGAATCTGGTTTGTTGGATTGCTGTTTTGTATTGATAGCTCTTATTCAAAGCTGTTATGATTATAGTATCAAGTCTGAGATGAGAGTATAGGCAACTGCACTTAAGATGACAAGATCCACTAGAATATCCACTATGGTTTGATTATGGTTTGCCTTTGAAGTTTTATACTGTCTACAATATTTTATTTTTACTAATATTGTTATTTACTGCTATACTCAATTATACTGCTATATTAAATTATGCCTAATGATATAGAGATTTTATTGAAGATAATAAGAAACAACACAGTAACCATTGTAGATCACCTTGTACTGTGGTTTTATATGACTTTTTGGTTTCATGTTTTTATAGGAATTTGTTTTGTTTTGTCTTGTTAAGTTTTGTTTTTCCCTGTAATACAGAAAGGATAGAAATACATGCAGAGATTCATGCACATATAGCTGTTTACACTCTCACTGTTTGACTATCTACTTTGTATGCTTTAATTTTGTAACTTGAACAACTATTTCTAAGTGGACAATATGTAATTTATTAACTAGTGATTTTTTATTGTTTATCTTTTTTTTGAAATTCTGTATTATCTCTACCCTTTAAATGCTTTTGTTTGTCTTTAAATAAAAAAAAAGAAGAAACATTTGAATGAGAGTAGAAAAAAGACTTAGAAAATAATTTAGAGTGAACCCTTTATTCTATTAGTAATGGACAGAGGAAGAAATAGGCTAAGAAGATTGAAAAATAATGAATTTCTATATATTAGAAAAAGCCACAAAATTGCAACATAATGAATCTGAAATTGTGGGAGAATAAAGGTGGTCAAGAACCTGGAAGGAAAATAATATGGTTGATAAGCAGGATTGTTTCAAGAAATTTTAGTAAAGAGAAGGGAGATTTAAAGGTCTACTTCAAAGCCAGGCATGGTGGCTCACGCCTGTAATCCCAGCACTCGGGAAGCTGAGGCAGGAGGATCATTGTGAGTTCTAGACCACCCTGGGCTACAAAGTGAGCTCAAGGCCAGCCTGAACTGCATAGCAAGACCCTGTCTCAAAAAGACACACACACACACACACACACACACACACACACACACACAAGTTCTACTTCATTCAACAGACAACTTTTGGCTGTCACTCTTCTATCCACCCTGACGTCAGTCATACTCTTGGCTTTGCACATGACTTGAGTCATGGAAGGCTTTTCTACCTCTAAGCAGACTCTCCTGAACCTCCTGATTTCCTTTTTAAAATTATGAATTAATCATTTATTTGCTCAAAGTCTGGGAATCTTTATTCACAACACTTTTCATATATACCAGCTTCAGTCCTTTTTATACATAGGACTTTACCTTCAAACATTTCCTATTCCATATTCAATGGCCAGTGAGCATCTTTTTTTGGTTTGTATATAAAAATGGTATATATTCAATAGTTCTTGAAAATGACATGTATCAGCCTCTGGGATAATTAAAAATTATTTTACTTATCTAGTTAGAATGATGGTATACCTGTCGTATGTACTCAGGCCTTTGATATAACATCAATCACCTATTTACTTATTATTCCTTATGTATTAGACACTGATCTAGATATCCTGTCCTTTTGTTACTTTCATTCTGCATAGAGAATAGGGATGGTGTGGCAGTGATGGGACAACAGACAAACAAATAAGCCCCACTAGAAAGAATGTGCATGATGTGCAATATATCTTGGCCAACTACAAGCCCTCAACTCTTAATTTCCCAAAAGTACCTAGCTGTTGGGTATATTAAAAGAAGGGAAATGATGTTTGGCCTGCATGGCTGGCCTACACTGTTCATCTGATCCAGTTAAAGGAGTAGACCTCCATTACCCAAATTGTCATGAGCTACCTATAATTTCCTGACCTGTTTGTATCCTACTTTCTCCTTGTCCCTTTCTCTCCATCACAGGGCACTGCTGACTCATAGGAGTTTGTGATAGAATATCATGAGGAGAGGAAGCCTGAGAGTTCCTCTCTAGAAACCATTGTTACCCCAAATATCACCATTGAGATAAAGAGCCTGCCCCCAAATATAAATTGGTGCTCTTCTTACTCTGTCAAATATTTCCCTGGGAAAATTATTGGCTGG
This sequence comes from Hydrochoerus hydrochaeris, assembly GCA_004027455.1. Classification (NCBI taxonomy): domain Eukaryota; kingdom Metazoa; phylum Chordata; class Mammalia; order Rodentia; family Hydrochaeridae; genus Hydrochoerus; species Hydrochoerus hydrochaeris. The sequence goes on from PVLA01013150.1 coordinate 2,690, forward strand.
GGTAAAAAGTACACTTAATGACACAATTGATTTATGTTCTAGTGTTGTTTCCCTATCTAGTCACAGAGTGGGGATACTTTATAAACATGTACTGGTCTGTGGGCCATAGTTGGAATAGTACTGCCTTAGAGCATAGATTGCAATTCAGGATCCATGCTGCTGTACATAATTTTCAGACAAGCTTCCTTTAGTCTTCACAGTGTCATCAGCATTTTAAAATGGAAAATGTCACATAAAATTTCTCATTCACAGTCCCTCTTCATCACACTTTTATTTTGTGTCCTTTCAACATCTAATGTGTGAAGGTCCCACATTATGACATAATAAAAGAGAAGATGACAGGTTCTTTTATATAGGCCTTTTTATATAGGGCCAGTATCTTTAAGAAACACAAGGGACATGTTTGGTTCATTTTGTTCATTTACCTTAGCTACTGATTTCTAGAAAATTTGACTTTATAACTCCTAAAGATCATGGAGCTCACTGAACAAGCACCAGTTTTAGCTTAACCCCAGAAAGAAGAAGAACTGGGGCAGAGTGTGATGAAGACTATTTTTTAAATTTTAAATAGAAAAAATAAAAATAAAAGTTCCAAAACAGGCTAGTAGGAGAGTAACAATACATTGCATATTGTTATATTCATGCTAGTTGTTCAGAGTACAAGATAGAGGCATGAAATATTGTCCAAACAATATTAGCATAAGCCTTTCTTTTCAATGACCTAAGAGACACTAGCTATATAACTATCTTGTATATATATGTATATATATTTTTTCCTTCCTTTTCCCATTTTCCCATCATAGTTTTCCTTTTTCTTTTAGACAATTTCTCCCTTATTCCTAATATCTATTGTACATGTTGAATCTTATTTACTTGTTCAGTTTTTCCACACTAGTGAGATAAAATGATGTTTATGCATGTGGGTCAGATTTATTTCACTTTTGTGTATGGTCTTGAGTTGCATCCATTTACCTATAAAAGTCTCAAGTTTTATATTTCTTTATGTCTGAGTAATATTCCATTATATTAAAACAGCCATATCTTTTTTATCCATTCCTTGCTTGATGGGCATTTGGGTTCTTTCCAAGATTTAGCTATTACAAATTGTGCTGCTGTAAACATGAGTATACATATATCGCTGTGGCATGTTTTTAATTCTTCTGGGAATATACCCAGAAGGGGAATAGCTGGATTGAATGGAACCTCTAATTCTAGATTTTAAGGGATCTCCACACTGATTTTCATGATGATTGCACCAGTCTACCCTTCCACCAACAGTGGAGAAGGGTTCCTTTCCCCCCATAACCTTGCCAGCATTTGTTATTGGTTGATTTCTTCATGATAGCCACTCTTCCAGGGATGACATGGAATCTCAGTGTTATTTTAATTTGTCTCTTGAATGACCAGTGTTGTTGAACATTTTTTCATTTATTTATTTGGCATTTATATTTCTTCATCTAAGAAGTATGTGTTCATCTCAGATGGCTGTATTTGGATAGGGCCTTTGAATTTGGGGTCCTGATTTTTTTAGTTCTTTGTGTATTCACGATACAAGTCCTGTGTCTAAGGCACAACTGGCTATAATTATTTTCCCTATTCTGTGGGTTGTTTTTTCACTCTCTTGGTGATTTCTTCTGTTGTGTGAAAGCTTTTTAACAAGGTAAAATCCCATTTGTTGATTCTTTGTAGTATTTCCAATGTGAGCTGAGTTATGCTTATGAAGTCTCTGCCTATACATATATCTTCAAGATTTCTACCTATTTTTCTTTTCCATTAAATTTAGTTCTATTTTAATATTTAGATCTTTGATCCATTTTGACTTTAGGTTAGAGCATGGTGACAGACGTGGGTCTAATTTTAGTCTTCAGCATGTGGAAAGCCAGTTTTTTCAGCACCATTTATTAAAGAAATGATGAAGATTCTTATTCCTTTCTTTCTTTTTCATCCATTCATAAACTTCCTTCATATCTTCACCATCTGTCTTAGTAACTTTTCTGGTCACTAGGACATAATACCCAGCACCCATAATTTAAGACAGGAGAGGCTTATCTTAGATCATATTTCAGAAGTTTCAGTCCATAATTGGCAGGCCTAAAGACAGAAATGGCATAGTGGAAGGGCCTGAGTAGAGGAAGGCTGCCCACATTATGGCAGTCAGGAAGCTGAGAGAGGTGAAATGAAGACATGCCCCTTCAAGGTACACCCCCCAGTGATCTGTGTCTCATCTCCCAGAAGCAAGTCAGCTATAACACTGCATGACCCAAAAGCCCTATATTAATGCAGCATGGGCCCTTTGGGGAGATACTTTCACATAAGCCATAACACCATCATAAAAATACTCAAAATCTTCTACAGAAAACTTCTTCAATGATGAGAGATGGTAGAAGAAAGGTACAAGTGTATATGCTCTTTCATTTATATCAAAATCCCAGAAAGTAGTTCTAGTCTAGTAGGCACTGTGTTTTAGGCATGTAGGAATCAGATCTGTAGGCCACAGGGCAATCAGTTAGGGCATTGGAGATCATTTCAGAGGCTAACCTTTTATACCATTGTCAAGTGTTCAGAAAGGGTTTCCTACTAACTTTCCTAAAAGAGAGAGTTGTATCAAACCACAGCTCTAGAAGTCCTTTTCATTTGTAAAGGTTCAATGATCTTGGTGCAAACATTTTCATTCCACTGTTCTGTATGATTCTAAAAAATTTTACAAAATGATCTGACTTGTCTAAAAGCACATAATAGATACTAATTTTAATCAGGTTTCTTCATGCCACTTTCCCATCAGTTTAGAGCCTTATTTATATTTTACTGTGCTCTATGGAGTACAGTTAAATTTAAAAATTCTATTGAGTACTTACTATGCTGAAGGAAAGTTGGTTTTGTAGAGCCCTCATTGAGCTATACTTGGATAAAATTCTGGAAAACCACTGTGATGTTGTGAGACACCTGCTCTGACACATCCAAGCCGTTGGCATGTTTCTGGAGTGTGTGTGGGGGGGATTCCTGAGTTTTGTTTTGTGTTTTCTTTGCTTTTTATTTATTTTCTATAAAATGTTGTAAGATTTTGTCAGTTTTGAATTAAGAGAAATGGAATGACAACTGAATGTGGGTTGTTTACTCAACCTGAAGCCAGCTGACTTTAAAATTCTAAACAAGGGATAGTGGGTGGGAAAATATAAAACAGCATAGTCTATAAACTCCATACCTACAAGAGCCCTAGTTCTCCCCTAGTTGAAGGTATTTTGGAGGAGAATGTGAGATTATGTACATCAGAGTCTTAAAATTCACATTATAGGTCAATCATTCTCAGACTGTAGGGGAATAGAACAAGAAGTCAAGAAGACACAAGCCCTCCCTGTGAGTCAGCACCATGTGTGGGCCACTGTGGGGAGAACCAGATGCCAGCCTTTTCTTGTGAGTTGGTGCCATTCACAGACCATGGAGAATGAGAACAAGAAGTCACCAAGAAGCAAGCCCTCCCTGTGAGTCAATACCATGAGCTGGCCACTGAGGGGAGAACCAGATGCCAGCCCTTTCCAGAGTAGACTGGGAGACCAGAAGAGCCAACCACACTCTCCCCACCCTGCTGTAAGTGACCAGCTGATCCAGAGAAACACAAGCTTCAATGATAGCTATTGAGGTAAAATACAATTTAATGCTTGTAGTGTTTACTGTTTCACTGACTTTGCACGTCTAAAGCTGGTAGTCTGATCATCTGTTCAGAGGATAACAATACGCAGTATAACATCTATGGGGGATCTCCTTCTGAAGGTGGTAGCCATTGTTAGTTCCTTATTATTTTGTTTTGAAGTCCTGTGTAATTTTCATTGTTTTGTTGGGTTGTATTTTATTCTGTTTTATCTTACTGGTTTTATTATATCCAGTGGCATGGGCAGCTATTTCAAAGATATTGATATATATTTTGGTAGCCATTTTGGATTTACTTTTATCTGTTTTGGAGTTCTGTTTTGCATTCATTATTTTGTTTTTATTGGATCTATTGTGTTCTGTTTTGTTTGATTTTTACTATGTCTGGAGATCTGGGCAGCTATTTTGAAGGCAGTAAGAGGCATTGTGGTAACCATTGTTGATTTCCTATTGTTTTGAAGTCCTGTATCACTTACACTGTTTTGTTTTGATTGGCTTCATTCTGTTTTATTTTGCTTGGTTTTATTCTCTTTAAAATAAAATTTAAAAAATTTTTTAAAATCTACATTGTAATTAACCCAGATCATATATTTTTGGGAACAGTATATAAATGAAAAATATTTCAACTAAATGCAGAATACTCTTCTGAATAAACAGTGAAGAATGTTGAAGCAACCCGTAGTAAAGGAGTGATAAAATTTAGATACCATCAACACTTGAGGGAAGTTGGTATTACAAAAGGTAGTAGGTCCCATTGATATCAGACTGACTTGACTATTTTATGGACAAAAAAGCATTCTGGTTTTCTGACCTTTGTCACATCATCTTTAGTAGAATTTACTGGGCATGTTTTCTGGGTAAAGTATACATTTATTGCTTATTTGGTTGACCTATTAAAAATAACAGATGACCAGCCTAGGCTCCAGCCTTAAACTTGGTTCCTTAAGTTCAGTAGATTTTATTCATCAGAATGTTTGACACATATAAGAGATTTATACTTTATTTAGTTAATACTTTACAAGGTATATATGGGAGGAAAGCAAAAAAGTAAACTAAGGAAGTTTAAGAGTAAAATTATAAACAAGTATTCAGAAAATAATAATTAGACTATTACCACTGAGTACATTAAAATTGCAAACCAAAACACAACTAGTTATTAAGTTATTATAGATGTTTTCCACATAGCAAATCAAGGTAAATTTTTTAAGAAAAGTGAGTTATGCAAGGGTTAGTGGATGGAACCTTAGATGGAGAGCTGTTTTACAGAAAGGAATTTATGGTAACTGACCTCAAAATCAATTTGAAAATTGAAAGACCTTTGATAAAGAACTGATAATAGTAATTTGCTAAAATTCTCTACATTCTGTTTGGGATTTTTATTTTTGTGTTCCATCCATGTGTTTGGAGATTTGTTAGTTTTACTGCAGAAATGGCTACAATTCTATCCTCCACCCCTTTCTCTGTAGCCATACATTATGTAGCATGAGTGTAGTCTCACTCTTTCAAAAATGGTATCTTTTGACTGATAGGAGAAATACAAGCGTCAAGCTAAATTATATAAGCAGATTTAAAGTCCTTATGGGCATCATACCCATTAACATTCTGTTGGTTAGAGAAAATTATACAGTCAAGTTCATGTGTTACTAGAGTCCTTTCAAAATCATATGCAACAAGAGTGATATGTAATTCTGATACAGGAAATAAATGAAGAAACAATGTTCAGAAGGCAGGCTAGGAAAACTGTTGTATTGAAATACTTGGTGAAAGTCATTAATACAGTATGAATTTGTCCTGGAAAAAAGCCTAAGCAGTCCATTAAAAACTGATGTGAAGTCATATACTGTGCAAATATGAAATATTATTTCCTGAAACACAAATTATCTGGAAGAGTAATGTGCCAAAAATGTTTCCACTTTTGTGGTCAACTTATGTATCTGGGCCTACTTCTTCCTTATGTCATTATATTCAGGAGTTGTATAATGCTTTTGCTTCTTTTGGTTTTATAATTTTACCCAGCCATCCACACTTTTAGTGAGGTTTCCTTGGATTTTTAGTGTAGTAGTGATAGGAAAATATCTTTCTTCTACTGTAAGAAATTGTAGAGCTACCAAAGTTTTATGTATTGGCCTACAGCAATAGGCTAATATACACTTTAATATAAAGGTGTTCTTTAGTCTGAATTGCAAATTGAATTGAAATAGCTAAACCAGAGACTAAATTTATGTTAGTAATGAAATGGAGAATCTTGTGTTATAATATGCCTACACACTGAAGTGCTCTAAACATCCTGTTATATGTAGTGCTTTGCAGTCTTTTTTCTCTGAGGGTTTTTAGAATCTGGATATCTTTCATTGACAAGTTTTTTCTTCAATACTGCCTATTTATTGTTTGGAATGTATGACAGCCATAAAATTATTTTAATTTGTTAAAAATATACAAACCAGTATTTCTGTACCTATCAGCATTTATCAGATAATCTCGTTTAAAATAACATTGGAAATAACATTGAAATAACATTGGAAAAAGTTCTGTAAGTGTTTTCCGATCATTTTGTCATATGGTCTTGTTTATTAAAGGTGACTTATGCCTATCTTCCTATGTCAATTATATTAGGAAACTTAAGGCAAAAGTACATTTGCTTAGAGAATAAGAGCTCTCTCCAGGAATCATCCTCCTCTTCCTTTATTCTGTCATCACCCACATACTCATGCACTAAGAAATTCATCATATTTCTTAGGAGCCATCAATATCAGAGAAGTTGAAGAGAAAGAAAATAAGAGGTTCAGGCAGAAGAGAAATGCAGAACAGGAAACAGGCATTTTGGAATACATAGACACAAAGATGTGTTAATTTTGAATGCAGAATTGGAGACCAGCTAGCCAAAGTGAAAAATATGTGTTGAGTTGTCATCAATCCCAGTTTATGGTCTCAAAATATTTAATCTATTTTATCCACAGCTGTTCACTTTACTGCTAAAGTACTGTGTTCCTGGTTGGGACATCTATGGCAGATAAAAGCAATTTAAGAAATTCTACTTTGAGATTTCCTGTGCTTAGTGTTTTATCTAACCTAACCTGAAAACACAGTGTGAACACAAGGAATAGAGGAGAAAAAAAGAGTAATAGTGATAACTTTCACCCTGAATTTTTTTTATTTAACAAAAAAAGCAAAACAGAAAAAATAAATAATACAGATTTTCAAAAAAAATATTAACACTAAGAAATCACTAGTTGATAAATTACATTGTCATCTTAGAAATCGTTGTTCAAGTTACAAAATCAAAGCATAAAAAGTGGACGATCAGACAATGATAATGCAAACCATTCTGTTCAATGACCCAACAAAAACTTAGTAATATGGTTATCTGTCTTACACACTTAAACACACATGCAGTTATATCCTTTAGAGCACTTTTCTTCCCTTTCATTTTTACAATATCTATTATATATTTTGAATCTTATTACTCCTTCAGTTTTTATTACTTTTTACACTAGAGAGACAATGTGATTTTACAAATGTGAGTCTTATTTATTTCACTTATGAAGATAGACTCAAGTTGCCTCCATTTATTTCTATAAATGCCTCAACATCATCCTTTTTTTTACAGCTGAGTGATATTCCATTGTATAAACATACCATATCTTTTTCATCCACTCTGTGGTTGATGGGCATTTTGGTTGTTTCCAAGATTTAGCTATTACAAATTGCACTGCTATAAACATGGGTGCACATATATCACTGTGACATGACTTTTCCAGTTTTTCTGGAAAAATACTCAGGAGGGAAATAGCTGGATTGAATGGAACTTCCAATCCTTGTTTTTTGAGGACTCTCCATACTGATTTCCATAGTGGCTGCACCAGTTTACACTACCACCAACAGTGAAGAAGTGTTCCTTTTTTCCCACAGCCTCACCAACATTTGTTATCAGTTGATTTCTTGATGGCATCCATTATTTCTGGAGTGAGATGGAATCTCAATGCTGATTGAATTTGCATTTCTCGAATGACCAGTGATGGTGAACATTTCTTCATGTATGTATTTGCCATTTGTATATGTTCACCTGAGAATGTGTGTTCATCTCAGATGCCCATTTTTGGAAAGGGTCTTTAATTTGGGGGGGCTTGATGTTTTTCAGTTCTTTATATGTTCTGGATATAAGTCCTTCATTTGAGGGATTGCTGGCTAAAATTCTTTCCCATTCTGTGGTTTTCTTTTCACTTTGTTGGTGATTTCTTTTGAATTGCAAACACTTTTTAATAATATGAGATGTTGAGTCTTTGAAGTATTTCCTGGTTTGCATTTTTTTCATAAGTTCCCTGCCTACCCCTATGTCTCTAAGATTTCTACTTACCTTGTCTTTCAGTAGATTTAGTATTTCTATTTTAATATTTAGATCTTTGATCCATTTTGACTTTAGTTTAGTGCATGGTGATAGGCATGTCACCCTGAATATTTTTAATGGAATTAAAGATGTCAAAGCTTTGTAAACACCCTACATCCAATCATTTTTTGTTTGGATGTCCTAACATCCAGAGAAGTAAAGTCATTGAACTTCTTCAAGGTAATAGAAAGGCCAGAGCCAAAATGTGAACCAGGCTCCAAGAACTTTATTTCTGTATAGCTCCAATGAACCATTTAACAATGATTTTGTTCAAGGAGGAATCAAAGAAATGTTTCTGTTACTTTCTGTAGTATCAGCAGGGTTAAAAAATCCTTTCAACATGTTGGCATTTTATTACACCTATTGAGCCTCTCATTTAATGGTATTTAATAATGCCAATTGTAAGTTCTATGTATTATATAGTAAGTGCACAGGGCCAATAATATTTTATGCATTCTCATCAGGAGTGAAATTGTAAGTTCCATAAATGGTGTACTAGAGAGGATGATGAGCATGTGGCTCACAAATCACATTTACTCAGCTGAAAGGGCAGAGTGACTATGGACAGGAATCCTTCCTCACTGAAAAACTCACAGTAAGCCACCTGGCAAGTGGGCAGAACATAAAGACATCTGCCATTTATGTTTTGTTCTGGTCAAATGCTGGTAGTAGCAATAGAATGTTTTGCCTTGTTGCACATTAATCTTTACGCTGATATGTATTGAATATTAGTAGTGACTGTTGACACTAAGTGCGGACACTGCAGAGTACTATCATCACAGAGTGGGAGATTGGCTCCAGGAAATGCATGAATACTAAAATCCATGGGCTACCCAAGGTTTTCACATAAGATTATTTTCCATGTCCTATGTATACTCTTTTGTATAATTTAAATTATATCTAGGCTACATACAAGATCTAATGAAATGTAAATGTTATATAGTTATCAGACTATATTGTTTAAGCAAAACAAGGTAAAAACCTACACATATTCAGTGCAGACACAGTTCTCCCCAAATATTTTCAACTTGTGATTGATTGAATCTACGGATGTGGAAATCATGGATATACTGGATTATCCATATGTTCATTTATCATTATTTATCGAGTACTGTGTGTTAGGTTCTTTTTTATTTATTTTTTAATCCTCATAGATTTAGGTTAAGTAAGACAACTCAGAGTCATATAGATATTTAGTGTGCAAGGAAGGTTTCAAACTCAGTCTGGACTTTTATTTCTCTCCTGCTATCAGAAGTCTCTAGAAATAACAGAGAACTGGAAAAGCCTGAATACAGTTTGCTTAGCTAAGACTAGAAATAACCTGCTAGTGGGAATATGAAACTTTATAACTAAATCAGAAATCAATACTCTGGTTTCTTAAAAGATTACATATAGAGTTACCCAGCAGTGCCACTCCTAAGTATTTACCCAAGAGTCTTAAAAGCATATGTCCACATAAAAACTTGTTGATAAGCATTTGTAGCAGTATTATTCATGAGTGCCAAAAAATGGAAATAGCTTAAACATTCACCAACTGATGATTGATAAATGAAATGTGGTATATTCATATAATTGAATATTATTAATATTATTCAGAAACTGAAAGAAACTATATACTAATATGTGCTATAACAAAGATGAACCTTTAAAATTCCTAAGCAAAAATAAATTATAAAGTCATATATGATTCCCTTTATATGAAATATCAAGAATAGACAATTTTATACGTAGAAAGTAGATTAGCAGCTTACTGTGTTGTGTGTGTGTGTGTGTATAAATAGAGAGTGATGGCTAATGGGTTCAGGGTTTCTTTCTGACATGTTGAAAATGTTCTAGTATTGTTGATTGTAGTAGTGGTAGCACAACTATAAATAAGTCAAACCATAAAAGTGTGGAAATCAGTCCCTGACTTACAAACACTTGAATTGCAGATTTTGCAAGTATACTTTATAAGACTCACAGATGTACTGTATAAGACTGTCTTGGTTACTTCCCTGTCATTGCTAAGACAAAATACCTGATCCCCAAAATGAAGGAAGAAAAGGTTTATTTAGCTTACAGTTTGTGGAGGTTTCACACCATACTCAGCTGGCCCCAAGGCGGGTGGTGTGGCTGAGGGGGAAAACATTCATGATGGCTGAGGCAAAAGACAACAAAGCAACAAGGGAAAAAGGGACAAAAAGGAGGAATAAGCCACTTTCCCCCCCCCCTTATATTGAATGCAAGCAAGCTGCCCCTTGGTGGGTGCAGCATTCATACTGCCAATCCTAGCACTAGACAATGAACCCATCACAAACTGAAGATTCAGCCATTTTTGAAAGGCCCACTCCCTCATGACTGTATGAGGCTTTGTGGGGACATCCAGACACAAACCATAACAAAGACTCACTTTATTGGATTATGAAAGAATCCAACTTACAAACATTCTCCTGGAATGGAACTCATTTATAAGTTGGAGACTTATGGCACTTTAAATGGATGTATTATATGGTATGTGAATTATAACAGAACATGTGTTCTCTGTGTGTGTGTGTGTGTGTGTGCACATGTGTAACTGTATTTGCTTATCCTACCTTTGCTTATGAAACTTCTCATATTTATTCTTTCTAGGAAAACATATTCCTCATGCTTCCTGGTTATACTGTATTTTTTTTGCAAGGGCAAATTTCTTATTTATATTCATTTCCTGGCATCCAGCATCATGCTTGGCTTATATTTGGTTCTTTTTATGATGTGAATTGTACTAGGATGGGCAGGAGAATTTTTCCCCAGGCAAAGGAGAACCTGAATAACACAACTTTCTGAAGAACTTTGCAGAAGAGGACATGTGAAATGAAGGGAAGTTTTAATGAAAATTTCATTAAGTTGCTTGTAAAGTAGTAAAAATGCTTTGGCAGTGTTTTTATGTTATCCTTTGGACTTAGTCCCATCCCAGATACTCTCAGAGTAGAAAGGAAAACATAAATTCTGTGTTTTTCACACAATCCTTATGTTGTACATGTAGAAGGGCAGTCTAAGAATCAATCTCACTGTACCACCTATTAGCTGAGGTAAGTGTTATATCCTTGGTAAGTCTCAGGTCTTCGTAAGAGTCAGGTCATCATAATAGCTCCCTTCATGTGTCTGAGGGGATGGAGTGAGGCTAACATGCTAAATACTTACCACAATGACCTCATAAGCATATATTCAGTGTGCTGTGTTCTCAAGGGTACATGAAGACACCATTTCCATATAACCTGTACACTAAATACAGAATTAATTACTGTAAGTTATAGTCGTTTACCTTTAAAGCAGTTGAGTATCTATAATGACCTATAAGGTCAGAGGCTGTGCTATCTGACCCTACTAGAGACTTCTTGAAAGGATGAAATGGGCAAAGTAACTATCATTAAGGCTCTCTTAACTGATTCATGCATAAAGTAGATTTTATTTTAATACAAAATGCTATATCACTCATATTCTGAGTGATTATGGTCATGTGTCATAGTGTAGAGGGCCATTAACTGTTACTATTTTGGAGCCCTAAGACAGTGAATTATGTATCTGTGTCCCTAAACAATCAGATCTTCCTGACTTTTCTCTGGGAAAATCTAGTAAATACATAAGTACTCAACACTTTCTCTGTCTTGTATTGAATTTACTCTTAATTGTGTTTCAACCTTTTTGTTTTATAAGAATAAACAGATGTTACTTTTTTTGAGACAGGGTCTCTATAATTAAGGCTGACCTCAAACTCACTATGTGGCCTAAGCTGGCCTTGAATATGTGTCAATCCTCCTGTGTCAGCCTCCTAAGTGCTGGGATTACAGGTGTACACCACCATGACCAGCTAAAGATATTACATTTTCTGCACTGTTTCCAGTCTTCTTACTTCTTTATTAGGAAGATCACCTTTAAGGAAGACAAACAATGCCAGTGACAAACACAAATAACATTCTTCAAAATGCAGTAACAACACCAAGAGAGGCAGTTGTTGAAAGAAAATTAAGAGAATGACAACTCAGATTCATAGTTTGATGATCAATATTATGTTTAGCCTAGAGTCCAGAGATCATCAGGCCTTAAAATCAATCTCAGACCTAGATGATACATCTGGCTTGAGGAGCTAGTACTCATGAAAGCAAAGCACCTTATGAAGGTGTCATGGACCCCTTTACTTTAAATTTGAAGTGGCATCATTTTCACATATGAGACTGAAATACAAAACAGTGTTCATTCCTAGGGAAATTATACTTGGGATATCTAAAGTAGTGGCAATATGTGTTACTCAATTTTTTTTAGCATATGCTTGTCATTATATTTCAAATTTTAAAATGCAGCATAAAGAAATAAATATAGAAATGATGAAGCATAGAAAAATCATTCCTAAAATTCATCTGGAACCAGAAAAGACCTAGAGTAGCAAAGGCAATTCTGAGTAACAAAGGCAAGGCAGGAGGCATCACAATCCCTGACTTAAAGTTATACTATGAAGCTACTATAATAAAATCAGCATGGTACTGGAATAAAAACAGACCTGAAGACCAATGGAATAGATTAGAAGATACGACTACAACTACAAACTCACTAAACCACCTTATCTTTGCTAAAGGGACCAAACATGTTCACTGGAAGAACGATAGTCTCTTTAATAAGCGGTGCTGGAAAAACTGGCTATCCATATGCCAAAAACTAAAACTAGACCCATGCCTATCACCATGTACTAGACTAAAATCTAAGTGGATCAAAGATTTAAATATTAAAACAGAAACACTGAATCTACTGGAAGACAAAGTAGGTAGAAATCTTGAAGACTTAGGGGTAGAGAATTCTTGAGCAAAAATCAAACCACACGGGAAATATTTACCAAAATCAATAACTGGGATCTTGTCTTATTAAAAAGTTTTTGCATGTTGAAAGAAATCTCCAACAGGGTAAAAAGGAAACCCATGAATTTTGAAATACTCTTAGTCAACTGTCCCTCAGACAAAGAACTTCTGCCTAGCAATTGTGATGCCCTAGGTTCAAACCTTAGGAAGTAAGGATGGAAGGAAGAAGGGTAGAACAGAGCGAGAAAGGGAGGGAGAGAGAAAGAAGGAAGGAAAGGAAAGGAGGGGAGGGGAGAGGAAAGGAAAAGAGTGGAGGGAAGAAGAGAAGAGAAGAGAAGAAAGGAGAGGGAAGAAGAGGAGAGGAGAGGAGAGGGGAGGGGAGGGGAGGGGAGGGGAGGGGAGGGGAGGAAAAGAAAAAGGCAAGACAAGGCAAGCTGCAGGCAGGAGCATATTTTTGAACTGTGTATTCATGAATAGGTGATCTAGTTTAAACCTGTATTGGGCAGGAATGGACAGTGAATAATCCTGTTATGGGTCTCTTTATTAGGATCTGGGATGATTTTATCTCAGAGAAGAGGTGAAATGTACAATTAAGAGGAAAATTTGTTTCAGGAGTTGTAGGATGATGTTTGGGAGGTGTAGTGATCTCTAGGTGTCCATCAACATCTCAGTAATTCTGGCTTTTAAACTTGAGTTCAGTATAAGGTAAGTGAGGTAAGTGCAGTAGAAGAGTAAGTATAAGGTAAGAGAGCTGAGATATTGAAGAGCTAAATGCAGCATGGATGGAGATCTTCTACAGTGATGGCAAATAGAACTTTGACCTTGCAGCAGATTCTCATTATCAGGCACAAGATATTTTATTTGCGGCTGAACTATAACTCATGGATGTGCAATGCAAGAGACATCACAACAAACCAGCTCAAAGCATAAGGGAAATAGCTTCTATTGAACTATGAGTGTTAAGAGGACTCATTTTGGAATACATATTAAGTATAGTGGGGCCACTCAATCTTCTCTGGGAGTTAAGGCAAGAGAGAGGGTAGAGTTGCTGCAGTGTGGGTAAAGACAGAGCCCAGGTAATACTATTGGTTGATTGGAGATTCATTTTTATGTCACCAAGGCACTTCTCCACTCTACTCACTGGGTAAAACTTAACTTTGGAAATATGGGTTGCATTCCTTTCATTATTTGAAAGGAACTAGAGGGAAAGATAAAGAATATCTCCTCCTTTTGCTCTCAAAGCTTTAAATGTTATCAGCACTTGTGTAAATCTTACAGAATCTGATACAGTTTTTTGGGCTCTCCTATTATAGAATGAGCTTGTGGAATAGCTTATTTTTGTATCTTTAAAATCTAACACAACACAAGAAACAAAGCAGGTGCTCAGTCAGTGCTTGTGGATAAATGGAAGATATAAAAAAAGCTGGCATTTTGTTGGGTGCTTTATTTAGTTTTAATTTCAGTCTCTTTTGTAGTTTAGTTTTTGTATAGAGAAACCTGGACAGTTTTTAAAAATTATATCCTTTGGAATTAGAGAGCAATTTTAGAGATATGCACTGCATTAGTGTCTACAATGTGATATATGGGCCAGTGCTGGCCTAGGAACTTATCAGTTCACATAAGAGAGTACTGGAACAGGAAGCATTCACAAACTTTTATTGTAATTTGACATTGACACTGTTACAACATCTAATTATGTGATTTTCTAGTATTTCATATTCATAGTATTGTTGAAATAATATTGGCTTATTAAGGAATGGAAATTATGCAAAAAGAAGGCCTGACAAAATTGGTTTCATACAAAAGTTTAAAATCACCATTTGTAGTTAGTTCTGTCCTTTTTTTCAGAGAAGCAGTGAGCTTACATGGCTACTCAAAGAACTCTAACTTCTCCAAATTCTTAACAGATTATCCTATTTGATATCCAGATTTGCCCTACTCTTAATTCTCATCTGCTAGGCTCCCAGTCAGCTCTGACCCCTGGTATGTTCTGTACCCCAATTATACCGTTTATTCCTTTTTTTAAAAAAAAATTTAAAGTGAATAAAACAAAACAAAACAGAATAAGAGCAAAAAAAAAAAACCAATGAAAATGATTCAGGACTTCAAAAGAGGATAATAGGAAATTAACAAAGGTTATCATAGGTTATCATAATGCTTCCCATTATCTTCACAATAACTGTCCAGACCCTCAGACATAGACATGTGAAATTAATGAAACAATAAAACAACAAAGTTTCTTCTATACTTCAGTTATCTTTTTAGAAATTTCAGGTATGTGACCTCTAAATGCCTGTGTGTCCTGAACTTGTTCTGTGTGGGCTGGAAGTCTGAGATTATATTTTGCTCCTTCATCTTTAAATTTCCCTGTGTTCCTCAGAATAAGTCTGTTGTTGCATCCCAGAGGCTTTCTGCATTGGCTGCCAGTCCCTACATATAATGGATCGGACTAGGTATTTCTCTGAACAGGGTTCCTGGAGTGATGGAGAGACACAAGGTGGTAGTTCACCAATGTTCCCCTGATGGTGGTGAGGCCTCAGGGTGTGTTTTCTTTTCTGAATGGGTGCTGGGCTGGTTGGATCTCTCTGGGGGATGCTAGTGCATAGCCTCAGAATATAGCTTCCTCCCTTGCTGGGTTCCCTCTGGGCTTACCATATCTCTCTGGGCTTCTAGCACACAGTCTTAGGGTGTGACTTCCTCTTATTAACCCTGTTTGTTCACAGGTTTGGTTCAGCTCTGATATTTCTTTGCCAATTCTCTTTCTAGTTGATCAGTCTTTCTGTGACAATGGAATATTAAGGTCTTCCATTACAACCATGTTATTGCTTATTGGATTTTTCATGTCTACCAATAACTGTCTTATATAGTTGGATGCTCCTGTATTAGTTGCATATATATTTATGATTTTTATAACATTTGTGCTTTCTCCAGCTTTCTCATTGACCCCAGTCAATCCTATGTTATTCTTCCTTGCCTCATCTTGTAGATGTTGATTTCTCATAGTCTCTTGCTGTTTTTGCATTATCTTTCTTTTTATGATCACTAGTTGCAATTCTGTCTTCAAGATCTGAAATTCTATCCTTTCTTTCATTCAATCTGTTGTATATACGTTCAGTGAAGGTTTTAATCTCCTGGATCTCTGTTTAAATATGTTTCATGGATTTTATTTCTCTCCTATGTTGGGCATTTTTTGTTTTTATCTTTTTAAAGCTTACATATTTTTTTATTTGTGTCTTCTCTAATATCTTTGATTTTTAGCATCATTTCTCTTTATACCTGAGAGACTGTTGTCTCCATAGCCTTTTTCCACTTATTTTTCACTTCTGTTGTCATTTCACAAAGTTCCAGTGCTTGACTTCCAACTTCATCCATCTTGTTGATGTCCTGGCCTGTCTTGGGTAGGCTGGGCATTTGGGTCTGCATCCAGCGTCCGCATCTTACAATTCTCCACCTTGTCTTTTTTCTTTTATTTTGTCTTCAATGTTGATGCCTGCCAACCTCCCGTGATACATAACTCTACCACTAGCACTGAGACTTCTGTCAAGGAGGAAAGGAGATGTCTGTTCCACAGGGATGTCTTCCACATGTAATTGTTTCTCTATAGCTATCCCAAGAACCTACCTTCTTCTGGTATGTATTGTTCTGTGATACTGTTCATGTTGTATCCTAGAGATGTGCTGGATATGGAATCAATTTTGACCTCTGGTAATGGGTTTTCTATCAGTGGAGTTCTCCACAGTATAACTGATGTCTTCTTGCTACTGCTTTAGACACTTCCATGTTATTGTCCTCACTGATTATGTCACCTCTAAAGGTGTATGTATGTGTGTCTGTGCATCAGGCTGTTGTCCTGAGTCATGGGGTTCCTGTCAGTTTTACACTTTTTCAGCCAGTTTTGCTTTCTGGGATATAATGGAGGGGCACAAAGTGTGAACTTACTGTCTTCCAGCAGGCTTGCCTATGGGATGTAATAGAGGGGCACAGAACTCAACTCACTTTTTTCCAGCCAGCCCTACCCTCCAGGAGGTAATGCAGGAGGCGCTGATGGTGAACTCACTGTCTTCCAGCTGGCCTTCCCTTGGGGATATAATGGAGAGGCACAGAGTGTACACTAACTGTCTTGCAGTTATCTCCACCAACAAGGATGTAATGGAGGAACACTGTCTTGTTTACTTTTCTCTCTTGTTGCTGAGACAAAATACCTGATGCCAAAAATGAAGGAAGGAAAAGTTTATTTAGCTTACAGTTTGTAGAGGTATCAGTCTGTATTCAGCTGGCTTCAAGGCAGAGTGGTGTGGTTGAGGGGCAGCCATTCATGGTGGCTGAAGCAGATATCAAAAGCAGCAAGAATGATAAGGGGAGCATGCCTCTTTCCCTCTGTTATATTGTATGCCAGCTACCTGTACCTGGGTGGATGCAGCACTCACACTACCATTCTTAGCACTAAGCAATTAACCAATTAACCAATCACAAAAGCTAGATTCAGCCACCTTTGAAAGACCCACCCCCCATTACTGCTTTGGGTGGACATCCAAACAAACCATAACAGGCACAGAGCATGCTCTCTGTCTTCCAGCTGGCCTACCTTCCAGGATGTAATGGAGAGGTTCAGAATGCAAACTGACTGTCTTCTACCTGACCCTGTCATCAGGGATCCATTTAGTTCATTCTTAAGACACCTTCCTGTCATGGTGGCCTCAGTCAGGTCACCACCTAATTGGCCACAGATGGAATCACTGTGTTTCCCTATTTGAGGGTTTAATTTTTTGTTGGAATGATCACAGACATCACTAGGGTTAGTGGATGCAATGATAGAAGACACAGACTTTCTGATTTACAAAACAATGACGTCATATCACAGGTACCCTGCAGCAGAGATGGGCACAGACTGAAAGTATGTATTAAAATTATGATTGGCTTCCTTGCAAAGAAAATGAATCATACAATATACTGCTGATGTAGGCCATTAAGTGAGTCCTTATGGGACAACCAATATTGACCTGTCAAGGAGAGAGAGAGAACAGTAAGATACAATGGAAAAATGTTTTAATTCTATGCAGACTCCACCCACCCAAAGGAACTGGATTTACCCATAAGATTGGAGTTAGAAAATCTTGTGTTTTGTTGGAAAAGAAAAAAAAAAAAGAAGCAAACAAACATATAAACAAAACAATGGCTCTGTTGCCACTTTGCTTGACCTATTAAATTTATATATATTATAAATCTATATATATATATATGTAGAGAGAGAGAGAGAGAGACAATGATAGAAAGACAGAGAGAGACAGAAAATACAAAGAATGCCGTTTTGTACATATAATTCCTCTCCTCCCCTAAGGATTTGAAAAGCCACTTTCAAACTCTTGCTAAATTTTAAGTCCTTTCCCTGCTATCATGCCATATTATATTTCTTAAAAAATGATTTAATGAGAGCTTATTGTGTGCTGGGCCCTGTGGTAAGAACTTTTATGTATGTTAACTTATCTAATCTTTACAACACCCTGGGAAGAAAGTTCTCTGTTACCATTTTAAATCGGGGGACAGAATGATATAGTGAGTATTGGGATGAACATGTTGTGGGCTGGTATTTTCTAGGGTCACCGCCTCACCACTGCCTGAGGGTCAGCATGGGAAGCACTGAGCACCACTAGGCTGCTGTGCCCCTCACTCGTTACTCGTAGTCTTTCTCCCTTGCTGTCTTCTTTTGAATTTTCTATTCTATCAGAGCATAAGACATACTTTCCATTATGTAGGCAGTGATAGCGCCTTCACTGGACGTTCCCACCACTACCTTGTCCATAATCCTCTGCTTGAGGACACACATGAACAGTAAAGTCAGGAAATCTGTAAATACATAAGCATCTCTAGGCTTTTAGCTTTTTCCTACAAATATAATCCTCAGCTTTGTGTTGTATTTTCAGCAAGATGTTTTCAGGAGGAGGGAGAGAAGGAAATAAAGCTAGAGCTAAGGAGCTAGAGCTAGATATATGTATCTGGGCATCAGAAGTATTTGGAAAAAACTTGCATAATACTAAGCATGTAGAGACTTTTTTCTTGTCATTATTTCTTAAACAACATGATGTTACAAAAATTTATGTAGCTGTTAACTCACATCAAATATTACAAATAACTTGGAAATGATTTGAGGTATAGAGTAAGATATGTATAGGTTATATACAAATATCATACCATTTCATGTAAGGGACTTGAGCATTTGTGGATTTTGGCATTCTTAGAAATCCTAGAACCAATAACCCATGGATACCAGATAATGAGGGATAAATATCTATCTGTGTATCTATCAAGAGAGAATATGTTGGTAATGAGGAATATTTTAAAAGTCTGGAACTTTAGCATCACTTTGCTTTTTCATTTGTGTGAAAAAAAAATCTAGATAAGATTGAATAATTCCCTAAAACAGTCTCAGTATGGCTCAGTGCCAAATTTTTGTGTCACTTGTTTTATTGTTGAGTAGAAAAACTGCAAGAAAAGAAGCAGTATGTGAGTTAAAATTATATAAACAAAGAGTAAGCTCTTATATCAAGTAAAGTTCCAGTATTATCCCAGTGATACTAAGGAAGCTACCTTAAAGCAAATATCAAAAAGAATATGCATTCTGAGAAATATTTTTTCAGACTGCAGTCACTAATCTTAAATTAATGTGACTTGACATTAAATAAAATTAATATATACAAAAGTCTAGATAGAGGCGATCTCAGAATAGTCACTATATTTTATAAGATTCTATAATATGATGAATAATCTATTGATTAGAGAGAGCATAGTCTCTAACTTAGAACAAATTATGTCTAATTTAGACACAGATAATAATCACTGCAAATACTGCCATGTTGTTCAGTGGCTAGGGAAAAGGATTTTTGCTTTCTGTTGCCCTTCCATTTAGTAAACCTTGCAGAAGATGGCAGATGGATCTTGAATGCCTTTAGATTCTTGCTTGTAAACATAAGGTAAATATACTTTAACCAAAAACTTGAATTTTCATTGAATGCAGTGCTGGGTTTTCTTGCCTGCCACTTTTTAATATGTGTGGTTAAGTCGGATAAAAAAGGTATATTTCCAGAGAATAGGAGGAAGATAAAATTGAAAAAAAAGTGAAAACATTTAGGAAGATTAAAATCTTTGAAAATCTGTACATATGGTACATTTTTCATTTTACTTTATTTTATTTTTTCTTATCAGTACCGGGGATCGAACTCACGGACCGTGCGCTTGCAAGGCAGGTGCTTATGCCGCTGAGCTAAATCCCCAGCCCCAATATGGTACATCTTTTAATTAATTTGATTCTTTAGGAAACTGTAAAGCAATGTTATATTGAAAGAATTTAATTTAGCATTTGGAAGTAAGATATAGACAACCCATTTCATAGGATTTGAAAGTTAAATATAGACAAATTTATTAAGCAGAACTTTCCAGAACCTCGGATTTACAGAATTACATCTCAAGACCTTGGATTTAGTGCTTTATATGAGAAGGTAGGAAGGAGCATAGGCAAGGAAGTTTGAAAGACATATGATTAAGCAGTGATCTTTATTGGCAGCATAGAGCTGATACATTAAGGAAAAAAAAAGTTTCTGCAGAGAATCTGTATGGATTTAGCAGATATCCAAGGTTGCAAACCATTTATTTAAGGAAAGAGGGTAGAAGGAAGATACAGCACTGGCCCTGGTCACAAAGCACAGATTTTTGACATAAAAATTAATGAAATTATACTGCCAAAATATAATCCTAGGAAAAAAATATAATCCCCAGAAGAGTGGATTGTGTACATCCAGAAATAAGTCCTCAGATACTCTCAGAGAAGCTCAAAGTGGAAGATCTGATGGAACTCTGATGGAGGATGCTTTGGCAGGACTGATAAGAGATACACTGAGTGGGGAAGGAGCCCTTCCAAACTATTCTCTTAGTCTGCATAACTTTTCCTTTTGCATTTTTGATGCTGATCTGTGTCTGTTGTTCACATCTTCGTGGTCCACTCAGCATGTGATTCTTGACCTCTAGGATAGGCCCTTATTCCTCCTCCTTTCACTGGACCAAGCAATTGAATATCAAAACAATGATAAAATAAATCTGTTCTTTTGTTTATCAGAAAAATCACTCACCCATCTACAAGACATCCCAAGTTACAAAATTGAAAGTTATAGTCCTTTCTCACTTTTTTGCCCCCTGACATTTTAGAGAAATTTAACTTGCCCAGAAAAAGGGAAATATAAGTTGCAAATATTTCAAATATAAAGAAAATATTTTTATTCCTTTGCAAATTGTTAATATTTCAGGAATTAGGAGAGTAAGGAAGGAAAAGTAATAGGAAAACATTCTGCTTTCCGAGAGAAAGAGAATTCCATATGGAGCAAAATATCATAATTGTTGGAATATAGTTTCTCCTATTGCTTCACAGATTAAGTTTATGCTAAATGGATGAGTCATGGGCAGTTTTATTTTATGAATAATAGGTTACTTCATACTTATTAGTTATACTGTATATAAATATATACTTGTAAATATATTTAATGTTTTTTTATAAACCTCTATTTACCATATATTTATATCCTTACATAAAATGATATTTAAAATATTTTTTTCTCATTTATGACAAATGTTGTGAATAATTTCCTTTTAAATCTCATAATTAAAAGCTCTTAGTATGATGGTCTTTTTCAGAATCTTGGCTCCCATGCTGAGTAATAATAATATTTTACTGAGATGTAAAATTAGTTTGAGATATCACAAAATGTAATTTGCAGTTATAACTATGTAGTTTTCTTCTAATAACAGCTTCCTCCCAAACACAGAGCAAAGGTCAACAGAAATGCATGGCTAGCTAGAAAGCAATTAGAGAAACTCTCATTAATTTGGCTATTTATTTTTTACTTGAATTAACATTTTTTTCATCAAGACACTAATTTCTAATTTAATAAATAATATCAAGACAGGGTAGGATGAGGTGGAAAGATGAAAAGAGAATTTGAAAATCCATAAAGCAACTTATGAAGAATTAGTAGTTTTCCTTTTGCATGGAAGCTGCCAGTTGCTTTCTCTGCAGCTATATCAAACAGGCTCAAAAGAATATTCTTGAAAGAGAAATGAAATATATGTTTAATTATATCTTTAAACTTATGTAAGAAATCATTTTTCTCTCCATGGAGCTAAAAAAACTATGATGTTAATTTAACAGCACATTTCATGATTTTAAAAAATACCCTGATTAAGGTTGTAAATTCATGAATTTAGAACTATGTTAATCCCAAATCAATATACTTCTGTAGTTAGTTTAGATATTAAGCACAATAACCATGGTAGTGAGCATAGATTTTTGAAAAGTAATTTGGAAAATGAGTTCATTTTATGATATGGATACTAATGAAATGAGATTTAGGATTTTAGATGAAAACTACTAGATTTTTTACCTCCTTCTTTGACACTAAACAAATCAAACTCATTTTATTCCATGGGATTTGGAATTAATGCTACACTACACTACCATGAGCCCCTCTAAAGAAGCAACACTCATGCTAGTTTATATCACAAATCTGGAATATGGCTGTGCATATTATAATTATAGAATACACAATTAAATAGTGAAACATTCAAGTCTGATTGGCAAGGCCTCTAAGACTTAGATCCTAGGCATCTCTTTTGGAATATGAAAGTAAGATCTATGCCTTTGGTGATAATAGTGAATTTGCAAACATAGTGAGAGAGAATAATATGAATTGAATTAAGTTTAATCTATCTTCATTGTCCATAGATTAGATTATACTAGTTCTTAATGTTCTGTGTTTAGTGTAATATTCTTCTACTTTCTTGGTATACCTGATTGCTTCATTTATTTATAAATTAATTTTTGAACACCTTTAGATGCTATTTTGTTGATTTCATCATTCCTACTGTTGGTCACATAATGCCAAATTTAATAATTAGTTAGCTATTTCAGGTTAGAAAGACCAAGTCATCACCCTTTGTATGTTACAGTTGGCAGCATTTTAGGATAGATTATTCCATAGCAGTACTCAGAAGGCAACCTAGTGATCTGGGGGCCAGCAGGAACGTTACAATTCTTTACTATACTGCAAACTGCTAGGGAGGTATCAGTTTGTCCTGTGCACTGTTATAGCTCCAGTCACAGGCACAACACCTCTCACCTGGAAATCACTCAATCTTTTAAATAATAAAAAAATCAATTAGGGCAATGTAAACAAATATTAATTCCTATTTTGAGGCTTTGTTGCTGATTTAGTAGAATATAAGATAGTATGCATTAAGTATATTTGGATTTCTGTGAGGATATTTATTAATTTGTCTATGATACATTTGTGGAGATGACAAGTATCTGTTTGGTCATAATATAGTTACTCAAAAGCCCTTGCCCAAGTGATCACTCAAAAAATATTTGTTAGAAAAATAAAAGTCTACACAGTTATGCTGTATGGCATGTTATTGTACTACTTAAATCATTTTTATTGAGACAAATGAAGACATTCATAAATTAAGTGACAGCAGACTTAAAGCTCCCAAACAGCTCAATGGGCTGATGGAATAGGCAGAAATTCAAAAGATGAAACACTAAGCAAATAACACATAATTCAACATAGGCCTGAGTAAGATATATAGCCTGAAAAAGGATATAATTTTCCAATAGTCAGTATAACTAAGTTGAGATATAGTTGGCTCTAAACACAATGTGAATTTACAACCCTGTGATATATTAAAATATACATATGATTTTGAGACTGCATTAAGAATGACTAATCTTGGGTCTGTGGTTCATAAAACTTCTTACATTGTTTGTGTGTGTGTGTGTGTGTGTTTTAGAAGAAACCTTTCATAATATTTGTGGATTTTTAATGAGAATAATGACTCATAAACTATGAAGATCTACCAGTTCAGAACAAAATAGGTCATAGTCCTATTTTGGCCAGAGGCCAGGTTAAAGTACACTAATGTCATTATAATCAGTTCTTGGAAATACATTTTAAGAAAAGCATTGGTAAGTTGAACTATCTGCAGGAGACAGTTTCAGGTAGTGAAAAGTCTAAAAATCATGACCTATTAAGGTGAACTGAAGGGACCTGAGGGATAGGTTTGAAGGAAAGTTTTTATAGAAATATCACATATAACTTTGAAATATTAATCATTGTTTTAGATCTGGAAAAGACACAAATGATGATAGTATTTGATAGAGAATGTAAGGAAATGGATATTTTCATTACCTGTTTATGGATATAAAATGATGGCATGATATATTTTTAAATGTATGTTTTTATCTATGTCATTGAAAGAAATTTTGTATACAAATGCATATATATATAAAGATATATAAATAGATATTTATAAGCATGTTTACTGTATTAGTTTTATTAATTGCCTCAAACTGGAGAGAGCATAAGAGTTTATCATAATTAGGACATATCCATGATACCATAATCCAATGTCAACTATTATTTAAAATCAGAGAATAGATCTATAGGTTCTATGTGCAGCGGTCATCAAGATTTATCTACTTAAAGTCAGACAGAATATAAGAATATGAAATATATATTCATTTATGGTAAAACCTTATAAAACAAAATGATATAGTGTCCTTTGTGCACAAAGAGGTTTAGATTGGGAATAATTCATAATAAATTGATAATAATGGTTCTCTAGGATTCAGGAAAGGTTAAAGAGCTCTTTATTAGTATCGATTATATTTCTATGTAACAGTATATTCAAGTAGTTATAATGAACAAAGGTTACTTAGGAATAAAAGCAAGTGCATAAATAAAATTTAAATAGGATTAAACATAGAAAAATGATTTTCCTTTTTCTATACAGGTCCAGAGGAAAGTAGAATACATAATTTTAGAGAGTTTTTTTTTAAGCCCATGAAAGAAATATTTTCTAGGATTAGAAATTTTTTTACCCTTCAGTAATCCACTTAGTTTTAATTTTTAAATACATATTTGCAATACATAATTATTATATTCATTGTTGGTTGTTGGTACATACACATGACATATTTTAATGCTTTTAATATCGCCTCATTCTCCCTCCTCCTTGCATCTCTTGATCTCTTTCCCATTTATAAAACATCTACCTTCCTATTTCCTGTTGTCTATCTTTTATTTTTCTGTTTAATTTACTTATACTATGGGTTTCTCATAGAAAAACCATGCAACATTCAATCTTGTGTGTCTGATTTATTTCATTTAACACTATGGTTTCAAAGTGTGTCCATTTTCCTATAAGTGACTCTAATTTATGGTTCTTTATAGCTTAGTAGCACTCCATTGTGCATAAATATAACATTTTCTTTATCCATCATTGGTAGGTGAACATAGTCTGCTTCCAAGACTTAACTGTTATGAATTGTGCTGCTACAAATATGAGTATACATGTGTTATGTTACAGTGATACTGATTTCTAATGACTGTGATGCTGCCACATCCAAGATTAAATTGCTTCTCTCTGGTTACTTCTTAAATAGACTGATCTATTTAAGTCATTTTTATTTTAGGTGAATTGCATAAAGAAAAACATTCTTAACTAAAACAACAAGCATTATTGGTTTCCTAATTATGTCAATGATACAAACATATTTCTAAAATAAATAGTTTTCATCAGTGTGCCATCAAGAGCCACTGGATCTGATTTGCATTTTATTTGTCTTTGAGTAGTTTTACCTACTTATAAGAACTGATGATGCTTCATGACATTAACCTTCAAAGAACAAAGAGAAAACTTCACCATTCATTTCAGTAGCCCTTTGTGATCTTGCAAATATTATATTGGGTCCATTACACTCTTTCATAACTCTAGATTGTGAGATCTTTGTGATATTGTTATTATTATTATCATTATCATTTTCTATGCCTTGGAAGTTTGATCATCATCTTAGGAATCACTTAATCTTTCCTCATCAGTTATCAATACTTAAGCTACACAATCTCAAATTAAAAGAAAACATGAGAATCATGCCTTAAATTTGAGATCTTAGCAGAATGGTGAAATGATAAAATAAATCATCATTCTTTAGTTTTTAAATTATATTGTTAAAGTATAGCATCATCTTTCAAGGTCAGTCTTGAAAAAAATGACAAACATTATCTTTGTAGTCTGCTTTTAACTTTGAAATAATTGACAATTTAGAAGGAAGAACTATAGGAATCTGATTCAAAATTTTAAGATAAAAGATAAGTGTGAAGAAGCAGATAACAGGCTGGAGATTTAGCTCAGTGGCATAAGTGCCTGCTTTGCAAGCATGTGGTTGTGAGTTTGATCCCCAGTATAAAAAAAAAAAATCAGATAACAGCATTCTAGTGTGGTGATTGTGAAACTGATCATCTAAGCAAAAGTTGAGATAAGTTCATAGATGGTGATATCCTACACAAATTTTTTCAAACTCAAAAGCAGATGCATAAAGTATTATTTCCAAGGGTTGAAAATATGTTATTTTCATCATTTTATTTCAGAAAGGACATTAGCACACCAATTTTGTGAGAAGATTCATCTTTCATTGTACTTGTACACCAAAATTTACTTGATCCAAGGAGGTTTGTTAAATTCAATTTCTTATGAACTTTTAAATAAAATATTTACTATCCATTTATTCTTCCATAAATTCTTTATAAAATAACTTCAAATATAAAAAAACACAAAGGGCCTATTGAACTCAGAGACTCAGATAATGAATATGTTTTACCCTTGTTAATAGTTTTCCAATGTTT
>PVLA01013151.1:0-38856 GCA_004027455.1 Hydrochoerus hydrochaeris
GACATGGCCCAGGATTTAGGACCAAATTCTCAAGGAAACTTAATATAATTAAAACAGAAGACAAGGCTCCTTCCCTACAAATAAGAGATACCAAGTAGCTGACTAGGTGGGAAACCACAGTGTTTCTCATCTGAGTCATCTTGGAACATGCTAGACTCTTCATTTTGCTAGATCTTCTTCCATTTTTGCATCATTAATTCATTCAAGGAGGCTTTCGAGATAGGAACTCTGAGCAACAGCTCCTTGACTTCATTTTATTTAGGCCCTTTATTTCATTTGGCTTCAGTTCATGTCCTAAGACTCATACCTAGGGTGGACAAAGTGTTTACCAAATATATTCAAGTTAATGAACATATACACTAAAGAAGACAAAAAGTAGACAGTAAGTCGTGTTTATAAAATGCACAAGGTTATTGACTAAGTATCATGTCTGGCTTAAATAGAAGTTTTCAGTCAAGGACAGTGAGCAGATCTAAAGAAAAAGAAGCTACCATTTCACAAGAAGGAGTCAACATACTGGAACATACAGATCAGTCCAGAGGCAGCTCTGGATGTTATGGTCAGAAATATCCCCAGACAGCAGGTGAAAGTTGAAGACTCGGATTGATATTTTCTCTCATGGTGGAGTCAACAGTGACTCCACAGTTCGTGGGCTCCCTGTGCTTTCATGGTTCCTGTTGAAAATGGGAATAACAGTGGAACCACTCAATGTGTGCCTTAGCCACTTAGGTCTCCATTGGCTTAATGGACTCTGGACAGGATAGGGTTTCACTAGGTATGAAGTGCTAGATTACTGCTCACAGAAACACAGGAGAATTGATTGGGTAAATGATAAGATTTGTGTCTGACTTATTATAAGCAAGATGGAATAATCAGTGATCTTTGAGCCAGGAACTTTTTCTGCCTTTATCTACATTGCTTCAAATATCTTCCTGTTCTTTCATCTAAAACTTGTTCTCCATCTTGCTGAGCACAAGGGATTAAGTTATATTTGTCACTGATTCCCCCTGCAGGCTGTTTCTTCCATACTTTCATTATTTTTTTTCACTCTGGAGCACACTTTTGCTGTCTGTTTGCCTCTAGTCAGTGCAATGCAAAAAGAAACAACCTTTGCTTTCTAGGAAAAAGGAAATGTGAGCAGATATCTGTCCTATTGCATGATACACAGTATAATCATACAGCCCATTTACTTTTATACATGTACATCATTGAGTTATTTGAATCCTAATGCAAGCTTTGAAAAGATCAATCTGATCCAAATGAATATGAAAAATGTGTTTCAAACACATATTTTCTGTGGAGGTGATATAACTCACATATTAGTCAAAATTAATTAGTGGAATGAATCACATATTACAGTGTAATGCAACCCTACAAACATGACTCTAAATTAATATTATCCCTTAGAACTTATTTTGCCTATCCTTCTATAGAACATGAAAGACACAGACAACCATTCATGAAAGATGCCCAAAGTACATAAGAGTACCTGCTGCAATCATGTGGACCATCTTGAGTGTGATTGGAAGATTTTTCTCCCCATTTTATACCTCATTTTTGCTGTTTAGCTATTGGGCAGCCACTGATTATGTAGCTTTTGATCCTCGGTGCACTTTAGATTTGATCCTCAGTACTTCTAAATATGTCCTAGGTTATGGGAAGCAAACTCAAATTGTATTTAGTATTTACTTCTATTAAACTTGATGAACAAATCAAGAATTATGCTCAGTTTAGTGAAGAAACAATTTTTACTAAGTCTAAATGAGAGTCTAGTAGCTCAACTAACTGAAGAGTATTTCTTCATGTTAAACAAAATGAAAATAGTTTGCACTAACACTGCAAGTTAAAAATGTTATCTTTAAGTATGTTAGTGGTTTGGAAAGACATTTAAAAATTTCACTATACTAAAGTAAGTTTTATAAATTGAAAAATTTGAATATAATGTTTCATCCAAATTCATATAAATATATACATGAACCACAATCACTAAATTATGAGTATATTTACATGTATATATTATTTATAAGTAGAAAATCATAGGACATAAATTATAACAAACTTGAAATGACCTTACTTTTTGAGGTTAATTTTGAATGGATACATGTCATTTTACTTATTATTATTTTGTCTTTTTTGAGACAGGGTCTTGCTATGTAGTTCAGGTTGGCCTTGAGCTCACTTTAGAGCCCAGGCTTGTCTTGCACTTGCAATAATCCTCCTGCCTCAGCCTCCCAAATGCTGGGACTATAGGCCTGCACCACCATGCCTGGCTATTATTATTTTTTTACTTTTATCAGTTTTATAGACATGTATGAAGTACATAATGTTTACAAGCTTGTACGAAGTTTACACATGTACATGACACATCTTAAATTGTTTTTTCATCCCTTTTCCCTTCTCACCCTTCCCTACATCTTGATCTCCTTAGCACTGAGAAAGATCTATCTTGCTAATGGATGTTATATATCTTATATTTGCTTAATATATAAATAATTTGGGTTACTTATATAAGGGAAACTATACGAGATTTAGCTTATGAGTCTGATGTATTTCAGTTAACATGATGGTTTCAAGTTCATCCACTTTCTCACAAATGAATACAGCCTATTTTCCTTCATGGCAGAGTAGCACTCTCTTGCACTTGAATACCACACCAGCTTACCCACAGGACCAATGAACATACAGAGTACCATAAGATCTAGGTACAATCAATTGTGCTATTATAACTTTCAAATGTAAATTTTAGCTTAAATTTTTGTTTAATCATGCTTAAAATGTTCTTCAATAAAACAGATTCATAGTCTTTGTATTTAAAATACAAAGACATGAATTCAATATATAAACATAATACATACTAAAATAAATATTCTTACATATCATATATTAAAAATCATCTCTGTACCATTGACTTTTCATTAGGAATTCATTTGTAAAAACAGATCTATTGAGGGTCAGGTGGCATGGAGAATGAAGACAATGATGAAAACAAAGTGGGTGATAAAATTTACTCAAAACTGCAGCAGAGAAAGAAAAAGGGAATAGGAAAAGACAAGTAGAAAATAAAAGAAGGGCATTCAGAAAATTAAGTTGGTATGTTCCCTATTTAAGTTGTCTGAAAGCACCAGAGTCTTCAGAGAACCCACAGGCAAAGGTTCAGGATCACACATCCACCTCACACAGCCCAGCAGCATCAGTAGTATCCCCATGGCCTGGCCATTGTCTGGATTGTTGGACCTGCTGGTACTGACCATCATGGCATCGTGCTCTCTGGCCTGCACCCTGCCTCAGACCGACATCCAGGGTAACATGAGGGTCTTGATTCTCCTGGGACAAATGAGGAGAATCTCCACTTTCTCCTGCATGAAGAACAGACAGGACTTCGGCTTGACCCAGCTGGAGTTTGATGGCAAGCAGGTGCAGAAGGCTCAGGCCCTCTCTGTCCTCCATGAGATGACCAGGCAGACCTTCATGCTCTTCACTTCACAGGACTCATCTGCTGCCTGGAACCAGAGCCTGCTGGACACCTTCTGCATTGGCCTCCATCAACAGCTGAGTGACCTGCAGGGATGCCTGACCCAGGAGCTGGGGTTGGAAGAGCCTCTCCTGATGCATGAGGACTCCAGGCTGGCTGTGAGGAAATACTTCCACAGGATCACTGCCTACCTGAAGGAGAAGAGCTACAGCCCTTGTGCTTGGGAGGTGGTCAGAGCAGAAATCATCAGATCCTTCTCTTCATCAGGAAAACTGGCAAGAGAGATACAGGACCAAGTAATGAGTCAAGGTGTAACATGGATATGGCTCTCATCAAGTGTATCACACTTTGACACTTGTGCCATTTGAAGACTCTCATTTAGACTCTAATCATAACACGCTTTATTTGTGCCATGTTTTCAGGAGTACTAGGCAACACTGTGTTCATCTGTATCTGGAAATGTTCTTCCAAATGACCTGGCAAAGATAAAAGCATCTATTTATTTATCTCCTTTAAGATTTATTTATTTATTTATGATATTAATTACATCTTTGCACATAACATCTTGCACACTGTAAATTTAATAAAGCATGGGATCTTCTTTATACACTTGTGTTGTCTTTCTTTTTCCATAAATTGTAACATAGGAAAACATCATCTATGTGTTTATTCCTTAAGTGGTATTTCAAGTCTTAGTGTGACAATTTATCAAAGATTGGAAGGTAGTCCTAATTACTCATTGCTATATAACTCAACGTTTAAGGAAAAACTATCCTCCAGGCTGCTATTTAAGCTCATCCAACATGGGTAACAATGAGGCCACCTCAGACTTTGCAGACTCAGAAATGCTGTGTTATATACACCAATGAGTTACAAAACACAAGAAACATTATTCATGGAGGTAGCACAAATAAGTAATCTGTTTCTTTGTATGGTATGTATGATAGGGTCTCAGTCTGCATTTCAGGCTTTCTTTGAACTCACTGTGCAGCCCAGGTTGGCCTTGATCTCACAGCCATCCTCCCACCTCAGATTCCTAACCACACATTTTTCCTGCTTTAATGACCAATCTTCTTAATAATTGTTCAGACTTAGCACTCTTCCTGTTTTTTATCATTCTATACATCTTTTTTATACAGTCTCAATATCCACTTTTGTACAGTGTACATTTATATACAGTACTATAATTTCTTCTCGTACTGTGCAGTAGTACAATACTGTGATTTTATGTTGTTATATATTAGAGTATAGGATGTAAGACTGATGCAATAAAAGGAAAGTCATCAAGTTAGAGTTTCCTTTGACCATTTCTTTGCTCTAGATATTGCAGTTCACATATTACATAGATATCATTTCACCATCAATTTTTTAATGACCTAGTTGAAGTAATGAAACATGGTCTTTGAGGATTTTCTATACTGGGACTACAAATGTGCACTATGTGACCAGTTCTAACTAGTCGTAAATTCTAAGCATGATGGGAGCTCCATTGAAAACAAACTATGTAAAAACAATATATATGAACAAAAGGACATGGACAGAGTTTATGTTCATTCACAGTAATTGAAAAAGAGCCTTTCCAGGAGGACATCTATCAGTAACATGCATATTGGAAGATATCAATTTCTAATAGGAAACACCACTGTGAATTTTTAGTTCACTGAAAAGGGTACAGTGGTGGACTAATTATTTTCCTTCCCTTGCATGCCATGCATTCTTCACTGTTTTTTATATTTAAAAATTAGAACCCTTCCTGAAAAATCAGGGCTTATAAGAAACTCTTGCAAAAGGAACAATTTAGAACTCTACACCATGAATACCATAGTTAAAGTAACATGGAACCCCTGTTATATTTCTTGCGATTGTTCATCATAATGAGGGTGATGATGGCCCTTTAATAAATGAAACAAAAAGCTCATTTCTTGTTCTAGAAAGGAAAATCCAAGAAAGCTCACTGCAGGGCCATCATGAGCCACACTTGCTGTGAATCCATAGGAAGCAAGAACTTCCAGCACTGAAATCTCTGGGACAGCATCTCAATGTCCCCACAGCCTGTGATTGACCCATGTTGACTATGCACAGGGCCTTTGCTCAGGTGGGCTGAGTTGACTCTGGCCTGGAGGAAAAGTTGCATGCCATTCTGTGGCTCATTTGTGATTGTGGACATAGGCAACTATGCCAATATCTCAGCAAGTACTGGGTTTTTATTACATATTTGATACATGTTTCCCCAAACAAATTAATATATTTATTGTGGGTAGTTCATACATGTACATGACACACCTTAATTCTATTTCTGTGATGCCTCCCTGGGAAAACCCCTTCCCCTATTCGTGGTCCCCTTCCATTTTACAAAAGATCTCTATCCCTTTATTTTTATCTTCTTTTGTTTGACTTTTATTGGTATACACTTTGACTTTCTCATATAGAAGGAAGCATGAAATACTTAACCTTTGTCTTTGATTTATTTCACTTAACATTATAGATTCAAGGTGCATCCATTTTTTGATCATAGTAGTGGCACAAGCCTGTAATCTCAGAAATGGGGAGGCTAAACAGGAAGATTACCACAAATTCAATGACAGCATTAGCTATCATGGGTTCAAATTCAGCCTGAAAACCTGCCTGAACACCTCCACCAGAAAAGAAAAAGTACACACATTTTCTTAAAAACAAATAAAAATCAAAAGCAGTATTCCATTAAGTGTAACTCCTAACTTTTCATTATCCATTGCACTTATCTGTTGATGGATATATAGACCATTTCCAGAACTGAGCTGTTGTGAACTGTGCTACTGTAAACATGGGCATTCTGGGTCCACTGGAATTTCTATTTTAAATTTTTTCAGGAAATCCTGAAATGGTTTCTGTGGTATATGACTTTACTTTGGTATCAACTGTGAAGAAGTGTTCCCTTTTCGATATAACCTCACCAACATTTCGTATTATTTGATTTCTTAAAGACAGTGATTCTATATGGAAAAAGACAGAATCTCAGGGTTGATTTAATTTGAATTTCTTAATGAGCAGCGATGATGACCATTTTTTAAATGTATTTATTGCTTACATGTAGTTCTTCTTCTCAGAGGAGTCCCATTGTGTATTTTTTGATTTGGTCTTTTATTTTGAGAGGTCTCACTTTTTGAGTCCTTTATATATCCTCCACATTAGTCCTGCCTGAGTTGTAGCTGGAAAATACATTTTTTATCCTTCTGGTTGTTTCATTATTGTGTTTGAATCTAATTTGCACAGTTGCAAAGAGAAAGCGACAGTGAACACCATGTGAGTGTTTTCAAGCATGTAGACCACAGACAAAAAAATCACTTACTTAATTAGTCCAGATGTATCCATACTTAGTTTGTCCAGATGTATTTCTTATATAATGCTTAGGTTAAAAAAAAGCTTGAAAAGGAATTGTATCTATGTGAATTGTGGATAGTAGACTACCTTACATTTGTGCAGCATGTATACTAATGCTATTTTTTAAAATTTTTATGTTTAGTGTTTTCTTTTTTTTTTTTTGAGACAGAGTCTCTGTATGCAGTTCAGGCTGGCCTTGAGCTCACTTTGTAGCCTAGGCTGGTCTCAAACTCATAACGATCCTCCTGCCTCAGCCTCCTGAGTGCTGGGATTATAGGCGTGAGCCACCATGCCTGGCCTAATGCTGTTTCTAATAGGAAAAAATAACCAATTTATTTTGGTGCTCATTTTATGAAAAGAATTCTGTCCCAAAGTCTAATTCCACAATGTATATGCTCCATATATTTGACTTTTTCAGTTCCCAGGATCACAAATATGGCTGAGGATGGAGAAAAGGTCTTTGAACACAGCATAAAATTAAAGTTCTGTACTTAAAACAAGAAGAAATAAAGAAAGCATGATCATGTGGCTTCTAGCAGGCCCATGAGTAACATGGATACAAAAGGGGAAAATGAGTCTTTCATTTCTAAAGAGATTCTTTTTTCTCACACACTGCTAATCCTAGTACTCTGGAGGGCTGATGTGGGAGAACTTGGAAATCAAGTGCAGTGCAAGCAATTTAGCAATTTAGAGAGGCCTACTGTCCAAACAAAAACTAACCTGAGGCCTGAAGATGTACCTCAGTGAAAGGACCCTGTTTTCAATCTCCATTACAAACAAACAAAAGGGAAATATTAACTAACCTCCTGAAATGATAGGGAGCCAACTAAGATATACTGATTAAGTGACATAATATTTCTGTTCAAAGAAATCACACAAATTTCTGGAAAAGTATTCTGAAAAGGAAATTGGCCAGTTATTAAAGGCTACAACTCTGGTACCCATCCATGAAGAAAAATGAGGAATTTTCAAGGAAACCATTAGACCAGGGCCTCAAAATCCATTGGTGTTTTAATGTGATCTGGTACTCTACATATTCTATGTCAAATTTTCATAATCAATGGAAATGGAGACTTCAATCCCAAATAAATGGATGTACCTAAACTAATGAAATTATTTTTGCCATTTCTGTGCATGGAAGGAGAATCCATGCCTTCAAAAGATGATGCTGAAGTTGTCCATTTCATAAAGAACTGCCTAAAAGATTTGAACATGCAAAAGCTACATTTAGATGCTCATTTTAGAAAAATCATTTTCCACCACAGTAAAAATGCTCTTTTACTCCTAATCTCTCACTTTGTCTTTGTCATAATATTGCCTAACTTGGAACCAAAGGCTAAGAGTAAATCATCCTAATCAAGACAGCAATGAAACCTAGCAGCCTACAAATAAGGAGCACTGGGCATCTGACCAGGCAGCTTCTCAGAACATTTGTCATCCCAGTCACCCAACTGTTATGTGTTGGACTTGCATTGTTTCTCAAGAATGGATTCCCTTTTCACACCACTCATTCATTCAGTGAAGCTTGACAGATGTGAGCTCTGAACTTCAGGCCTTTGATTTAACTCACATTCAGTTCATATCTTAAAACAAGAAACCTGGGGGCACAAAGAGTTTGAAAACTGTACTCAAAATTATGAAGATGTAGTCTGAAGAAGACAAAACTAGGTAGGGAGCCATATCCATTTAATAGATGAGGTTGGAGACTAAATATATGTCTGAATTAAGCAAAAGAACTTTTCAGTGAAGGAGAGTCATGAGAGTTGAAGGGAAACAATCTGGCATTCCACATGCAGGAGGCTTCTTACTATAAAACTCAGATCACACCAGAGGCAGCTCTTTTTTTATGGTGAAAAATATCCACAGAGAGCAGATGAGAGCTGGGAACACACAGAGGAATTTTGTCTCTGAGGCATGGTGGAGTCAATAGTGGCTCCACAATTCGTGATTTTCTTGTGCTTTTATGTTTCCTGTTCTAATTGGGAATAAGAGTGGAATCTCTCACCATCTTCTCTCTTCACTGATGTTCTGATGATGTAAACATTCTGGGCACAGGGGAGGTTTTTCACAGATATCAAAAGTGAGAGTAGTGTTCAAGAAGTTCCATGACGATTGATTTTCTAAGTACTAAGAGCAGTATTTGACTTGAAAGATGTACTTACAAAATTTAATGATTTAGTCCTTTTACTAATATTACCTATTTAACTGAAGTGAACTAAGTGAAGGTAAGTGTCCTTTGAAATAATCACTTTATTCACTTCTTTCTTGGGCTCTGAGATATGTCTGCTTCTGCACATAAAATTTTGAGCTGGTTGATGTGTCTTCATTGTCTCTCTGGGATGACAGAATGCAACAAACATGAAGAACACTTCAGGACCAGGCAATAATCACTTATCTTTGAGCCAGGTGTCTGTGCTACCTGTCCTTTCACCTAAAACTTATTCTCCATCTTGCTGGCACAAGACAATAAATTATATTTGTCACTCATTTCCTCAGCAGCATATTCCTTTCCTACTTGCATTATTATTTTCATTTTGGCACATACTTTTGTTTTCTATTCTTCCACAGTCACTGTGATAGAAAAGAAACAAGTTTTGCTTTCTATGAAAAAGGAAATGTGAATGGATACTTGTTCTATTGCATGATACATAGGATAATCATACAGCCCACTTGCTTTTATCCATTACATCATTCAGTTATTTCAATCCTAATGCAAGTTTTGAAAAATTGATCTGATCCAAATCAATGACAGGTAAATTTACACCCATATATTGTCTTTGGAGATGATCTATCTCCCATGAGTGGCAAAATTGATTAGTGAGAAAGTGAATGATCTGAGGTATTATGATGATCTGCAGCCCTACAAACACAACTCTAAGTTAATATTTTTCCTTAGAAGGTATTTTGAGTATCCTTGTACATAATATGAAACACATACCCAGTGATTCATGAAAAATAAACCAAGTACCTGAAACATACATGCTGCTATACTGAGGGAAACAGGTAACTGATACTGGAAAATATTTTTTCCATTGTGTGTACCTGATCTCTCTTCCCAAATCTATTGGGAAGCTACTGGTTATCTTGGAAGTGTAACTTCTATTTGATCCTCAGTGGTTCTAAATCTGCTATGGGTTATAGAAATCAGACATAAGTTATATTTAGTGTTTAATTCTATTAATCTTATATATCAGGAATTGTGTCTAGTTCTAAATAAAAAAAAATTTTTACTTTGTCCCAATAATTCTGTAGCAGCTAATGAAGTTGGAGATTGTTAATGTGAAAGAAAATTAAAACATTCTATTCTAAACATGCAAGTTGAAAAGGATTTATAAATTTTAGCATTTATAAATGTTGTTTAAAGATTGCCTTGCACCAATATATATATGATTATGAATTTATAGACTTGCATAAAATGTGAACCACCATGCACTCAACTAAAATTGAAATGGATCAAACATATAAATATTAAAACAGAAACACTAAATTTGTTGGAAGAGAGAATAGGCAGCATTCTTGAAGTCACTGTTATAGGCCAAGAGCTCGTGAACAAAAACCTGATCACACAAGAAATGAGAAAAAAAACCTCAATAAATTGGATGCCATTCTATCAACAGGGCTTTGCATATCAAAACAACTCACCAGCAGAATGAAAAGACAATACACAGAGTGGGGAAATCTTTCAACAAGTTCTTTTTCAAAGGACTTATATCTGGAACATATAAATAATTTAAAAAAATAACAGACCTCCAAATTTAAGGATTCATTAAAAAAATGTGTAACTGTGAGGAATACACTTTTCAGATGAAGAAATACAAACAACAAATCAACATAAGAAAAAATGTTCAAAGATACGGAATATTACAGACATGCAAATTAAAAGAATGTTCAGATTCCATCTCACTCAAGAAAAAAATGACTATCAAGAAATCAGTGAGTTCTGGAGAGGATGTGGGGAAAAAGCAACCACACTCCACTGTTGGTGACATTGTAGACTTGTACAACTACTATGGAAATCAGTATGAAGACTCCTCAAAAAACTAATATTAAAGGTTCCATTTGAATGAGATATTTGTCTTTTGGATTTGTATTTGGAAGAATTAAAAAAAAAACCACAGTGATGTATGCATTACTAAGTTTATAGCAACAGAGCTTGTAATAGCTAAACCTTGGAAACAAATGAAAGTTCATCAACTGGTGAATTAAGAAGCAAGATGTGTTTTGTTATCAAATGCAGTACTACTAGAGAAGAAAAACTTTGAGGCATTTTGACTTAAATAGGTATAACTTGACACCATACTCTTATGAGAAATAAATCATATTCACATGTGTAATCACCACACTGTGTCTTTCATGTGATAAATTGAAAAAGCAAACAAGGGTCCAAATACACAATGTATACTGTGAAATGGAAAAAAATCTGTCAAAAGAAAAGAGCAATTGTGGTGGGTTAAGGCAGGAAGTAAGGAAGAAAAAAAGAAAAAAGTGTTTATAAAAGGATAACATGGAAAATAAATTTGTAAATAGGAAAGAGGGGTTGAAGAGAGGAGAAGGGAATGGGAAAAAATCAAAATACATCAGACACAGGTATAAATTCTATATCATTAATAGGATCATTATATTTTCTAAAATGTATCAATAAATTTAATGTTTAAAAATGTAAAAAAAGAAGTTGCTGAGTGGACCCTTACTTACAAAGATAATTTGTAGACAAGTGCAGCTTGTAACTCAAGTTGGTTGTGTCAAGACTATTTTTCTCATAAGAAATAGAGGGAATACCTATAATAGATCCCTAACCTATCAAAGCACTCCATACCTAAACATGTCATAATAAAAAGTGTTAGATGATATGCATGATTTATCAGAAACACCAATTATCTTCCTAGTGTGTTCACCAAAAATTATAAAATGTGCCTAGTATCAAACTATACACACCATTCAATGTGATATCTGTGGTTTACAGGAAGAGGAGACAGGATGGAAGGTATTTATTTTTTGGCAGGAGATTTCTCATCCATAAGAACATCAGGAATCTGGCTGTCTGGTGTCCTTTCTCTCTTTGGGAGAGTCTACAACCCACTAGGATCTGTTTCTGGCTCACTAGAACTCACCTTTTTGAGAACTAAAAACTGGTCTAAAGTTATCTGATTTTCTTTTTTCTTTAACATTGTTCTTTTTTAGTGTAATTGTAAATTACTGAAATAAATATGCATAAATATATTAAATATAGATGATGTTTTAAGTTATATCCATGCTAATAGATTTTAATTAGGACTTAATTTGGAAAACATTACCTCTCTAACTGTATATATCTTATGAAGTGAAGGCAATGATGAAAATGAAGTGGGTGAGAAACTTCACTTAAAACCCCAGTAGACAAAGCAAAAAGGAACAGGAAAAGAGAAGTAGAAAATAAAGGAAGGGCATTCAGATAACGAAGCTGGTACGTTCCCTATTTAAGACATCTGAAAACACCAGAATCTTCAAAGAACACACAGGCAAAAGCTGAGGATCACACACCCACCTCACACAGCCCAGCAGCATCAGCAGCTTCCCCCATGGCCTGATCATTGCCTGGATTGGTGGCCCTGCTCATGCTCTCTGGCCTGCACCCTGCCTAAGACCCACAGCCAGCATAACACAAGGGCCTTGATTCTCCTGGGACAAATGAGGAAAATCTCCACTTTCTCCTGCCTGAAGGACAGACAGGACTTTGGCTTGACCCAGGTGCAGTTTGATGGCAAGCAGGTCCAGAAGGCTCAGGCTCTCTCAGTCTTCCATGAGATGACCAGGCAGACCCTCAACCTCTTCACATTAGAGGATTCATATGCTGCCTAGGACAAGTGCCTGCTGGAAACCTTCTGCACTGGCCTCCATCACTAGCTGAATGACCTGCAGGCCTGCCTGACCAAGGAGGTCAGGCTAGATCAGCCTCCCCTGATGCATGAGGACTCCAGACTGGCTGTGAGGAAATACTTCCACAGGATCGCTGTCTACCTGAAGGAGAAGAGCTAGGCCCTTGTGCCTGGCAGGTGGTCAGAGTGGAAATCTTTAGATTCTTCTCTGCATCAGAAAAACTTACCACAAAGATGAAGCACTAAGGAATGAGTCCAGGTTTAACTTGGAGATGGTTCTCATCAACTGTATCACACTATCACAGTTTTGCCATTTGAAGACTCTCATTTAGACTCTATTCATAACATGCTTTGTCTCATGTTTTCAGGAGTACTAGGCAACATTGTGATCATCTCTCCATAGAGTTCTTCTTCCCACTGACCTTTCAAACATAAAAGCATGTATTTGTCTATTTAAAATTTATTTAACTATCTATGAGGTATTTTATGTTTATTATGCACATAATATGGACAATTCTACATTGGGGTTAATATGTTAAAATGTCTTCTCTACATTTACATGGATTGTGAGTTTGATTTTTTCACTGAATTTGTATCCTAGGAAAACTTCTTACATTATTCATCCTTTAAAAGATACTCCAAACCTCAATGTCAACCTTATAAAGTATGGAAGATAGAATACATTTATCCATCATTGTCAAACTCAAAATAAAGGAATAACTGACTACCTGTTGTAGTCATGGGTTACACATAGAACAATTAGAATAAGGACATGGAGTTTATAATATTATTTTTATGATGGTCACCCAGTATTGACACAAGAAAATGCAGGAAATCTGTCCACAATGCCAAAGACATAGGATATTTAGCCAGTGGCCTGAATCCCACAGCAATGTTGCACATGAGTTCAAATGAAGACCCAGTGCTCACAACAGTGCCTCCCACTGGCACTGGAGGTCTAGAGCCCACAAGAAGGACTCACGTCAGTCTCTTTTACAGATCTGTGCTGGAAAGGCCCAAAGGTCAGTGGTGGAAGCCAGAAAGTCTATGCCAGCAGGGTGAAGGAGCTGTACTGATAGGTTGAGAGTTCTGCACTGGAGTCAAGAAGTCACACTCACAATAAACACCATAGCCATCATCAGCAACACAGAGGCCCCGTGCTCCTCCGATGATAAGCACAGTCAAATACATGCCAGGAAGCCAGTGTGATGAGTTCATCTTGAAGACCAAGCAGCACAAGTCTTCCCTTCCAGAGCCAGGAAGCAAAGCTCGATGTGAGGACCAGAACTCCTCCAGGAGAACCAGCGGCTAAAACAGTAATTCATAGGAGAACCCACAGTGCCTCAGTGCACTAACATGATACACTAATGTGAATAGCTTCTCCTTCTCCAAATCTCTACTTATGCTGGCAACTTTCCTCAGGTGAAACATCTATGCCAGTGCTCTGCTGCTGTAATCGAACTGGCATTAAGTTGACCACCAGTTTTCAATCCATAACACCACCTTAGGGCCTTGGACAAAAGTTCAGCTGAACAGTGCTCATGTAATATGTGTGACGCTCTAAGTTTGATTCACATCACTTTAAAAACTTCACAAATAAAATCATATTTCATGGATTCTTATACATAAAAATTTCAAAGAAATAATTGTGGCTAATATCAGCTATATTAACTGCTACAGTGAAGTGGAGGGAAAGCCAATAAAACTTTCTCAGGAATAACCAGGTGTTGAAGTATGTTAAGACACAAAAATGAAACAATTAAACATCTAAATATCCTCCGTTCCTCAAATGCATGACCTTGCACTGCAAAAAATGGAAGCTGCTGGAAATTTTTGTTTGGCCTCTGAAATCTCAGTAGTAGAGCTGCTCATATTAGCAAGAGTTTAGAGAGAGAGAACAAGTTTACTGTGTGCTGGGTTCATTAAGCTTTAAAGGGAGCAAGAGATGAGGCACAAAGAAAACAAGAGTAAAAGAGTCTTACAGTAGAAAGATAACCAGAAGGAATGGTGACCAAAGTGTATTTAAGCAAGTAAGCCTGCTTAGGGAAGTGATTTTGAGTCAGCTAAGGCATGAGTTGAAACTATCCATGACATTCACTCCCTCCCCCAACACCCATTCACAGGGACCTCCTTTGTGTTTCTGTGAACCCTTGTTTAGAGGTTTCTGTGTCCTGATGGTACTAATAGTAGACAGCAGCAGGAACACACTCTCCTCTCCTGAAAATACACCCAAGGCTGGTCTAGAACATGATTAAGATGAAGGAGTCAACTGGAGATCATGAAGGAGGACAGAGATGGTTAAAGTGGATGCCAGAATCATGGCAGATTCTCAGGAAATAGTTCATATAATTTGAGCTACTTTTTCTGTCAGATCACAAGATCTGAAATCTGCACACTGAATCCTTAGGATTCTCTCCATGAGAATTAAATGATTTAAGTGGATGCTGAGAGCATAGAGATCTCCCAAAGATGTAGAGACAAGAAAAGTGCCCCCAGTGTGGCTCACACTGAAAGCATCTTGCCCTGAACACTCATAATGCGCAAATTCATGAAGATACTGCAACCCAGGTTATCTTAACTTCTCAGATGCAGGCTTTTTAAAAAATAAACAGTCCAAAAGCAACAGGGAATGACTATGTGGAAGAGCCTTTCTAAAACACAAATT
This sequence comes from Hydrochoerus hydrochaeris, assembly GCA_004027455.1. Taxonomy (NCBI): domain Eukaryota; kingdom Metazoa; phylum Chordata; class Mammalia; order Rodentia; family Hydrochaeridae; genus Hydrochoerus; species Hydrochoerus hydrochaeris. The sequence goes on from PVLA01013151.1 coordinate 15,353, forward strand.
AATCATGTGCATATTTGAAGGTCTCATTTCTAAAAGGACAAAAATGTTGTGAATTTTTTATCTTCATTAACTGTAAGGAGGATTTAATAGGTCAATTCTCTCTCTCTCTCCTTGGAGTCTGTGTTTTCTGCAGTGTCTACATATATTTATAACTTGGGCCTCTTCCTAAAGATTAGGGTCCATAATGATCTGGGTGTGGTGTTGCATCCCTGTAATCTCAGACTTAGGCAAGCAGGTTGCTGTGAGTTTAAAGCCAGCCTGGGCTACAAAGTGAGTTCAAGGTCAGCCTGAGATACATAATGAAACACTGTCCCAGAAACCAAAAATCAAATACAAAATACAAAAGAAAAAAGTTAGAGCCAACAAAACAAATGTATTTGAATAAGCAATTAGAGTTCTTCACCAGTAATGAGATAAAGAGCCATCCTATCTCAACATGTCAAAGTTCATCATCATGTAAGTGACAATGGAGTCTGTAATAAATCAAATGAATAGAAGTAAAAAAAATCTTATTGCTCAGCCTGGGTATGCTGGTTCATGCCTGTAATCCCAGCACTTCAGAGGCAGGAGGATTTCTTCAAGTTTAAGTCCAGAGTGTGCTACATAGTGAGTGCAAAGCCAGCTTGAAGTTTTTACATATCACGAAAAGTCCAAAAAAGTAAATAAATAAATAAAGCTCATTTCTTTTCTTAGAATAATTAAAGAGAGCCTACCAAAAGGGCAAATGTGATCCCTATTTGCTATGATTCCATATGAAATCTGTATCCATTTCTCATTATCCAAATTTGTCACTTTACTTATACTTTGGTTTTCTCATAGAGTAATAGCCATGCAATATTTCAGTGTATTTTTCATTTCCTCACCCAGTATTGTGGATTCAAGGTTCATCCATGAATGACTCAAATTTCTCATTCATTATTGCAGAGTAGTACTCTATTGTGTTTGAATATTGTATTTTCTTTAACCATTATCTTTTGGGGAAAAATAAGCTATTGCCAAGATTTACCTTTGTGATTTTGTGCTGCCATGAAGATGCATAGACATGTTTCACTGATAGATATTTTAACTCCTTTTGGAAGAGAGGTAGTAGGAGAAGAGATGAGTTGAATACGATGTCGATTTCTAGTATTCAGCACTCTCCATATGGACTTTCATAGTGGTTATACTAGTTTACATTGCTACCAACAATGGAGATGTGTTCCTTTTCCTACGCAGCTTCATTAACACTTGCTAATATTTAATTTCCTAACCATAGTCATTCTTTCTGAAGATTGAATTCCTGTATTGTTTTAATTTGCATTTCTGTAAATGGTTTGTGATGTTGAACTTCCCACTGTATTTATTGGCCAGTTGGACTTTCTCTTTTGAGAGGAATCCAATCATATCAGTTACCCAGTTTTGGACTAGGCTTTCATTTTCAGAGGTTAATATTTACAACTCTTATATTCTTGATATTAATCCTCTGCCTCAGGTATAACTGGCATTTTTTTCCTCCTGTTGTGGAGGATGTTTTTTTTACTCTGCTACTTATTTCCTTAGCTGGGTAGAAGTAAATATGATATAATCACATTTTTTTCCTTCTTGATGTTCTTGCTTGTGCAATTATGTTTCTATTCATAAAGTCTTTGTCTTTATTTTACCTTCCAGTAGAGTAAATGTTTCTGTTTTAACATTTAGATTTTTCAACAACTTTGATTTTAGTGTAACACAGTATGAGAAATGTGGCTAGTCTCCATCCAGACAGTTTTCTCAGCATCATTCAGAAAGAAAGGCTATCTGTCTTTCAGCATAAGTACTTGGCCCCTTGGTCAAAGATCAAATGGTGTAATATGTCTGGGGTGGTTTCTGCATCCTTCATACAGTTCTACTGAATCACATGTCTGTGGTTATGCCATTTCCATGCTGTGTTTCAATCACTGTAGCTTTGTAGCAAAATTTGAAATCTGAGATTGCAATGCCTCCTGCTTTATGCTTGTTGCCCAGAATTGATTGTGCCATTCTGAGTTGATTTTAGTTCCATATGAATTTTAGCATTTTTTCTCTAGTTCCATGATTTGTTGCTGGTGGTATTTTGATATGATTGCATTAAATCTATATTTGTTATGGTAATAAAGAAATTCTGACAATATTGGTTCTGCCTATCCTGGATCAGGGGATGTCTTTCAACTTTCTGATGTTCGTTGACCTCCTTTGTCATAAACACATAGCTTTTACTGCACAAGTGTCTCACTGTTGAGAAAATTAATTCTTAAGTATTTTTTCTTGATGCATTGTGAATGGTATTGCTTTCCTAATTTATTTCTCAATGTGTTCATGATTGGTGTACTGGAATGTTATTTATTGTTGTACAGTGATTTTACATACTGTTATATTGTTGAATTTGATTAATTCTAGGAGTCTCTAAGTAGAATTTTTTGGGACTTCTGTGTAATCGATCATGTCTTCCTCAAATAAGAATAATATGAATTCTGTCTTCCTGTATATAATGATTTTATTTCTTTCTCTTAGCTGAATGTTCTGGGCATTGTTTTGGGTACTGTTTAGAGGCAGGGTGATAGTAAATATCCTGGTCTTATCTCTGATTTTAAAGAAACATCTATTAGCTTTTACCAGTTCAATATGATGGTGCCTGGGTGTTAGACATAAACGGCTTTTATCAGCTTCAAGCAGGGTCATCCTGTAACTATATTCTTCAGAGTATTTTTTATCATGAATGAATATTGGATTTTCTCAAAAGTATTTTCATATTGACTGATTGATATGATGATGTCATTTGATATCTTGCTTCTGTTTATGTCCTCAATTGCATTTATTGTTTTGCATGCAGAGTCATCCTTGCCCCTTAGGGCTCAAAACATTTGGATGATTAGTTGCATTCTATTTGCCACTTTCTTGTTGTGGAATATTTTTTCCTGTGTACCTTAATGAGGTTGCATTTAATCATCTTCCTTAGTTGTGTTTTTTCTGGGTTTTGCATCAGAGTTAATGATAGCTTCCATAAATGAGTTTGGAAGTACTCCTTCCCTTTCAATTTCATTGGTCATTTTGAACCATAGCAGTATTATATACTCTCTGAAGATACCTTTTACAATGAGTAGTAAATCTGTCAAGGACCGTGCTCTTCCTGGTAAGGTTTTTATCTCTATTATAATTCTGACTGTCTCTACTAAGCATGGTGTTATGGGTGTTTTATTTTCTTCTTTGGGTAAGTTTACATAAATGTTGATCTATTTAATTCAATCTTTCAAAGAACTACTTCTTTGTTTCATTCTTTACATTAGTTTTCATCTCCATTCTGTGAATTTCTGCTCCAATCTTTATGATTGCCCACCTAATATTTAGTTTAGGCTGGACTACTGTTGCTTTCCAGCCTGTGATGCTGCATTATTAGTTCATTTCAGTATGATTAATTTGTTTTTAATATGAGCAATTACGTTATTAAATTTTCCTCTTCGGACTACTTCATAAGTTCTGCCATTGCACAGGCGTTATCATTTCATTACAGGTAATATTTACTTTCTTGATTTCTTCAGTGATGTACTGAGTTCTCCAGAGTGTCTATTTCAATTACAGGTATGTGGAGATTTCTTTTGCCATTGATTTCTGGTTCTAGTGAGCTATCATCTGATAGCATCACGAGGTGATATTAAATGCTTTGTACTGAATAAAGCATTATGGCCTACTATGTGGTCTGTTTTGAAGAAAGTTCCCCTGGGCCCCTGAGAAGATTCTGTGCTCTACTCTTGTTGCGTGGAACACTCTGTAGTGTTAAAATCTGTTCATTCAAAGCTCTGGTTCAACATTCAAATTTTTGTGATTTATTTTATCTAGTTGATTTGTATATTTGTAATAGTGACATATTGAAAAATCCCACAATGATATTATTGATGTTTATCTGATCTCTTATGATCAGGAGTGTTTGTTCCATGAAGTTCAGTACAATGATATTGGGTAAACATATGTCTACCACTGTTATTTCTTCTAACTTAATATTCCCACTAACCACAATGCAATGTCTTTATTTTCTCCTTTGTTCAGTTTTAGCTTGATATATCACTATCTGAGAATAAAACTTTTAAACCTACATTTTTTTGGAGTTATGGTGCATGGAAAGTTGATTACACAGCCTTTGATTTTTATTATTATACAAAATTTTCTTAATTAATCAACTATCTTTAAAGTAACATATAATTGCCTTGTGGTTTTTAATACAGTTTACCAATTGAAGTCTTCCAACTGAAGACCTGAGATAATCTTAAAGTATCATCACTGAAAGCTACTCAGCTATTCCAGTGATAGCATTCTGTGCTGTTCACTTCTTGATATTTCCTTTTTGTTTAACTGCTTACCATGTTTGATGTATTCATTTCATCTGATTCTTTGGCTATGTTGATGTCACTGTTTTTATCTAGAGTATTCTGGAGTGTTGGTTTGGTGGCTGTGTACCTCAGTGTTCACTGTCATGGAATGTCCTCATGTCTCCATCAATTTTGGAAGGTACATTTGCAGGACATATTAGTATGAGTTGGCAGATGTGTTATTTTAGGGCTGGGGCACTTCACTCTACCCGCTCCTGAGATTTAAGGTTTGTTTTCATCAATCTTCCACAATCCTAATGGGCTTACTTTAAAAATTCATTATTTTCCTTTCCTGAGAGCTTTAAAGATCTGTCTTTTTGTTGCACAAAGGGCATTTTGAATGATTTATTCTGGGAAACTTATGTTTTCATTGCATTTAGTTGAAATTGAGTATGCCCCACTTACCTGTCATATTAGGTTTTGACCATTTTATTTGGAAAGATTTTTGCTATGCTTTCTGTAAACTGATTTTTAAAAATTTCATCTTCTAATTTTTAACTCCAGTTAGTCATAGAATTGTCTTCTTAACATAATATGGTATAGTGAAGAGTTTGATGTTGGTAAGAGGATCTCTTTGGTTAGGTTCTGTTTTTCAATGATTTGTTCTTGGCTTTATTTGTTCCATGTTATTGTTGACCACATCATACAATGCAACTGAATTGGGTTAGATCGGCTGTCATCTGGGCATTAAAGACAAAATTTCTACTGCTTCTAAGAGCATTTACAGCTTCAATGACACATTAATCATAAATATTAATACTTGTTTTGAGAATTACACCCTTTGTATTACACCCCTTACATATTATATGCTACTGCTATCTATGGCTTATCTGAGATATGGAGAGTGGGGGAATGGGAAGAGGAAGAGAAAAAAGAAAAGAAGCACATTACTGGGAAGAGAGAGAGTTAAGACATCAATAGGTTCAAAGAGGAAGCTGGATTGTGTTGGAATTATTTTTATAGCTCAGGTAAAGGGCTAGCATTGATGGGGTTTCACAGAATATGTAGGCAGGTGGGGGTATCAGATGGATGGAAATATGTCTAATAATAGAGGGAGGCTGTCAGATTGTCAGAACCTATTCATATATTTGTAGGCAGTATTGTTTGTTTTCTCTAAGTGTAATCTTCTTCAGGATTATCCTCACATGCACTTGAATGGTAGTGCTTTAGTTATATTAGCACTAGTTCTTATTCTCTTTTGCAGTTATGCAACTCCCAGTACCATCAATGCCACAAATAAGGTAAAGAGGAGGAGTGGAAAGTAAATGAAATAAGGAGGAATAAAAGAGAACAGGTGATAAGGTGCTAAAAGGGTCAAAAATAGGACAGAATAAATGCTGACAGGGAGATGGGCAAAGGAGAAAATCTTGAACTATACTACCAAACAATATCAACAAAGAAGCAATAACCATGAAAATACCAAAAAAAGTAACAAGGAAAAGAAGTAATTATGATGAACCAAATCCAGATAAGAAGCAACAATGCAATAATTACAACAACCAAAATAAAAAGGGAATTAAAAATGAAAACCTTCACAGAGACATTAGAGCTTTCATCCAGAGCTTCTGCTATATGGATGTCACCAACTGATTGTGAGCAGCCAAGAGCTTTTCCCATGTGGGTCAGATGATTGCCTGGCCAAACTCATGAGGGCTCTAGAGCCCTGTGATGTGTCCTGCTTGCAGGGTGTCTTCCAAACCATTCCCCTGCCAGGCTCCAGGATCCTATTATCTTAATTGACTGCAGGTAGAGGCAGTAAATTATACAGATTTCTATATGTTCCTTCCAAGAGCTTTCCTTCCCAAATATATATGCCAGAAAAGTCATGAACAAGGGCACTGCTTACCATCTCTCTTCCCACAGGGGTCTATTTCAGTATTCCAACAGAAGCTAGTGCCACTCCAGGGCTAGACTTAGGGCCCCACTTTGCCAGTGCAGGTCAGTGTGAGGGCTTTCACACCACCTTAGGCCTGCCTAGTATTTGGATAAATCATGGGAGGGTGCCCAACCTGCTCTTGCTGAGTCATCTTCTGAATTTGGTATCAGTGACTCCTTTCACAGATCTGCAGGCTTCACTCTGTGCTCTGCATTTCTTGCAGTACAGGTTTGCCCTTCTTAACAATGAGCAAGTGCTGGGGACTCCACCAAGGAGCCTGCTGGCAGGCATAGGTAAAGCTCTGAATAATCCATGTACTGAATTCCACTTTTATGTGGGAGAAATGGGAGACTTGAGGTGTTGTTCTTAATGGGCAAAATTTCTCCCTCCCTAGTGTTGCCACGTGCTAATGCTGGTATGCTATATTTCTAAGACACCTGTGTATCCTACCAGTTAGCAATGCTGTACTCCTATTAGTTAATAGTAGATGAATGACTGGGTGAATGACAATTTGTTTTTCCCTGCTCTGCATTTGAATACTTAGTACTCTTTAATACTTCTCAATATGATCTGTGTATTAGATGCAATCCCAATTCAAATATCGTACAGGTTACAGAATGGAAAAGCTCATGCCACAATTCCAAGAAAATTGAAAGGGTCTCTGGATAGGCAAAAAAACCTGGAAAAATAAGAATAAACATGGGGAAGTTTATTCTTCTTTCAAAACACACTACACAATACAGTAACAAAAACACTGTAGTACTGGCAAAAAGGTACATATAGTAATGTAATAGAATTCTCACTGCACACGTAAGCCCCTCCATCCATGGTCATATGATTTCAAACATGCATGTAATATAAACTGGAAAGGAATATTTCTCAACAAGTACTGCTGAGATAATTAAAAATCCACATGCAAATTAATCAAGTGCAACCAAAAGTTCACATCTCACAACAAAAAGTCAAAAGAATCAAATATTCCAAATGCAAGAGGTAAATCTGTAAGTCTTAAAACTTACAAATCAGTGCTTCGACTTTTGATTCATCATGCATCCTTACATAAGACATTAAAACCTTAAGGAACAAAGAAAAAAATACACACATTGGACTTCATCACATTTAAACATTTGAAGGCTCAAGGGTTGCTATCAAGAAAGTACAAACTCAACCTGTGGAAGAAAGAAAATATATATAAATTGAAGATTTTATAAGGGTCTAGTATCCAAAACATTTAAATAACTGGTAAAACTCAATAAACAAGAGAAAGGAATTTTTTCAAAGAAGATACATAAATCGACACAGGACAACAAGCACTTGAGAATCTGACACCATTACTAAATCAAAATAACAAAGAAATGGAAAAATGTAAAATATCTGGAGTCAAAAAAAAGGAAATAATAAGTACTACAAATATGGAGAAATTAGAATTTTCTCACATTTCTGATAAGTTACTACACTAATGACTAATGACACAAAATTCAGATTCCTGAAAAAGATAAGAAAAGAACCAAAACATCGATTATAGGTCACAAAGGCAAGTTTTCTAATGGACACACTGCATTTCCAGAGCTATAGGCTCAGAGAAGGAAGTACAATGAGCAGATATTTGCATGTAACCAGCACTTCAGAAATGAGCAGAAAATGCTCAAAACACTTTGACAGAGTTGATAAAGGAAGGATAGAGTTGTGCAGGCCAATGGAAGAAACCACTAAACCAAAGATTTACTGTAATTTGCATTTTACAAAAATAAGCAGTAAGAAAAAAATCAGCACTAGGAATAAGATCATATTTGTCTTCCTTTAGAATGGTTAAAGATGACAGAAAAATTCTGTAGGCCTTAAATTTTTCTACTAGAATCCAAGGACTTTGATGCTATTGTTTGATTTTCTTCACTCAGGAAAGGGAAGTAGACTTTCTATGGCCAATGTTCCTATCTGTAAGACTTAAAATGATTATACTATTATAAATCAAGCTATGACAATGATTAATTGCTTTAATTTATACACTGTTCTCAAAATTGTAAGGGCTTCTTAACAAGATTATTTTCTAATGGTCTACATGTGTGAGCAAGAAAATTGAGGCCATTCCAAGAGAACTGGCCAGGAAACATTCTAGTGTGAGGATGATTCTTCACCATGAAGAGGCAGAATTAGGCATAGACTGGGTTACTACAATACACAAGATGTACGGAATATCCAACATTCTAGAGAAAACCATTGTTACTTGGTAAAAACACCAGCTGACTATACAGGGTTATTATCGTACATCAGTGGATTTCTCTTCCTGTGTGCAGAGATGAAGGTTTTCAGGAGAATAACAGCAAGAAACTTTCAAACCAGGAAAATCCTCGGACCTGTGAAGGTAAGATGCACTCTTCTTAGCACTCGGCTTTGTAAGGCTGTCAGAACAGAGGAAAATCCTAACCACTTCTCCAAAGTCATCACAACTTACATTTAATTTCCTTTTCATTGGTTACATCATTATCATTGCTATTTTTGCACTACCCAGTCCATGATGCAATCCTTGATGATGAAACAAAATTAAATTTAGCTGTGAGTTTTAACAATGTAGAGAGCATTGCCTTGGGCTGTTTCACTTTAAAGTGCCAGAAACTGCTTCAGCAAGTGGAAGCTCACAGGGAAAAATGGATAATAAGACATACACATGTGTTAACAGAGGTGGTAGAGATGATTCTCATGCAGTTCTATGTGTTCCAAGTGCTCCAGTGAGACCTAAATAATAAAACAGCTAAAAGGATGTAGAAATAGATGAGAAGATTTCAAAAGTAAATTAGTTCATGTGACTATTGTGCCTGAGAAACTGCTCAAGACATAGGAACCCATCTACAAGCAAGAGTCCCTGGATGCCAATAGCATGGCTCATTCCATCTCTGGAAGCCTTAGAAACAGAGAAATTGATCCCAAAAGTCAGGCCAGTCGTACAGGTCTTGCAGTGTAAAGAGCCAGGGAGCTTGTACTTCTGCAGCCGCAAATGTAGTAAAAAGTAAACCTCACAATAAAGTTCATTAGCACAAACTTTACTAATATAAAAGACATGTGTTCTGGTCCCAGGAAGGAGGAAAAATTGCCTTTTCTCTGCCTTTCTTCTTTTATCTGGGCCTGCAGATGAGTGGATGTGTTGGAAAATGTTGATATTCTCCTTCAATGCACTGATTCAGGCAGGTGTTAGTGTCCTCTGGAAACACTGTCACAGGCATGCAGAAATAATCCTTGCACTATTATTCTAGGTATTCCTTCATGCAGCTGGTTTGAAACAAGCGGTTGCCATCACAACCCCTAGGAATGATTGTGAAGTTACACAGATGTGGCAGAGAACTGCTTGTATGCAAAAGGAAAAAAAAAATCCAGAGTCAGGGCAAACTGGCACCTGTATCAGAGAGTGTCACTTCAGGGGCCTAACAGTCAGGATCCTGATAGGACAAGTGGAACATGTGTGGGCAGCAACTCAAGGTTGGGCATTCTAGCTGTGGGAGAGAGTAAGACGGGAAGACTCCTGGTGGCCTTCATGTAAAGATTGGGCAAAAAGTATCTTTCCCACAACAGTTACAAGGTGCATGGCTAATACTCCTATAATAAATGACACATCAACAAGTGAAAAGCATAACAAATTGATTTTTAAAAATTTACATGATGTGGTATCCTTCAGAAATGAATACAAAAAGGCTCAGTGAAAATTATAGTTTTGTTAATTTTAAAACAAATACGAATAAAAATGATACAGAATTTCAAAACAAAATAATAGGAAATTAACAATGGTTAATAGATTGTGTATAATTATTTTCAAAGTAATTGCTCAAATTACAAGTTATAGGCATAAAAAAATGATCAAACAATGACAACACAATCCATTCTTTTTGGTGAACTAACAGAGATTAGTACTATAATTATCTACCCTTGCTATCCTTGGCATGTGGGAATATATGCCTTCCCTTTCTTTCTTTTCTCCTTTCCCAGTTTTTCATTCCTTTTAAGTGGTTTCTTCTTTCACTTTCACAATAATTATTGTACATTTTTAATCTTATTACTATTTCAGTTATTTATACAATAGAAGACAATATGATGTTTATAAATGGGAGTCTTATTTATTTCACTTATTAGTATGGTCTCAAATTGCATCCATTTACCTATAAAAGCCTCAAGTTTATCTATCTTTACACCTGAGTAGTACTCCACTGTATCAAAACACTATATCTTTTTATTCATATCACAATTAACAGGTATTTGTGTTGTTTCCAAAATTTAGCCATTACAAAATTTATTGCTATAAACATGAGTGCACATATATTGCATGGGTATGATGTTTCTAATTCTGGGAAAACACTCAGAAGAGAAATAGCTGAATTGAATGGGTCCTCCAATACCAGTCTTTTGGCAAATCTCCACACTGATTTCCACAGTGGTTGCACCAGTCTATACTCCTAAAATCACTGCACAAGAGTTACTTTTTTCCCGATAACCCAGCCAGAATTTGTTCTTGGTTGATTTCTTCACAATAGCCCTTCCTTCTGGAGTGAGATGGAATCTCATTGTTCTGCTAATTTTCATTTCTCCAGTGACCAGTGATGTTGAACATTTATTCATATATTTACTTGCTATTAGTATTTCTTCATGCATGTTCATCTAAGATGCCCATTTTTTGATTGGGTCTTTGAATTTGGAAGACCTGATTTTATTCAGTTCTTTATGTGTTCTAGATAGAAGTTCTTTGTCTGACAGATAGATGGCTACAATTTTTCCCACTCTATGGGTTCTGTTGGTGATGTCTTTTGACGTGCAAAAAGTTTTCAATAAGATGAGATCCCAGCTGTTGATTCTTTAAAGTACTTCCCATGCCATTTGGGTTGTGTTCATGAACCCTGCTTACCCCTATGTCTTCAAGTCTTCTAATTTCCTTGTCATCTAGTAGATTTAGTGTTTATGTTTTAATATTTAGATCTTGGATTCATTTTGACTTTAATTTAGTTCACAGTGATAGACATGGGTCTAGACTTTGGCATGTGGAACACCAACTTTTCCAGCACCATTTATTACAGTGACTCTGTTTCTTCCAGAGAACATGTTGGGCCATTTGTCAAGCATAAGGTGGTTGAATGTCTTTATAGTTTTGTCTGCATCTTCTAATCTGTTGCAATGATCCTCAAGACTGTATTATGTTTGTTTTTGCCAGTACCATGGTGATTCTATTATAGAAAGTTTGTAGTATAATTTTAAATCAGGAGTGTAATGTCCCCTGAATTGCCTTTGTTGCCCAGGCCTGTCTTTGATATTGCAGGTTTATTTGTTTTTCTTTTTTTCTTATTTCTTTTTGGTACCAGGAATCAAACTCAGGACCTTGTGTTTATCAGGCAGGCACTGTGTCACTGAGCTATATCCCCAGCCCTATTCTAGGTTTCTTCTTTTTCCAAATGAATTTTATGACTGTTTTCTCTAGATCTTTGAGGTATCCTAATGATATTTTGATCAAGATTGCATTAAATCTGTCCAACAGTTTGGCAGTATGGCAATTTTCACAATGTTGTTTCTGCCTATCAATAAGCAAGGGTCCATTTTCTGACATTCTCTTCAAGCTTCTTTTTCAGAATAGTGTAATTTTTCAATACACAAATCTTTTACACCCTCTGTTAGACTAATTTCTAAGCAGTTCATTTTTTTGGATGCTATTGTGAACAGTGTTGTTTCCTAATTTCTATCAGTGAGTTTGTTGTTTGTGTACAATGATGCTATGGATTTTTGAATGTTTACTTTGCATCCAGCTATGCTGCTGAATTTTTTTTTAAAAAAATTTTTATTTAAAGGGATAAAACAGAAAAAAGGAGAGAAATATTACAGAACTTCAAAAAAAAACATAAACAGTAACAAATCACTAGTTGATATGAATTTGCTTTTTAACTCCAGTAGTCTTTAGGTGATGTTTTGGGTGACCTTCTAGTAGAGTATCATGTTACCTTCAAAGAATGATAATTGAAATTTTTCTGTTCTTATCATTATTCCTGTTATTTCTCACTCTTGTCCAATTGCTCTAACATTTCCAGAACCATAATGAATAGGAGTGATGCTAGTGGACATCCTAATAGTTCCTGATTTTAAGGTGAAAGTTATAAGTTTTTGTCCATTTACTCCGATGTTGGCAGTTGGTTTGTCCTAGATGGCTTTTATAAGTAAAGACTATTCCAAGTTTCTCTAGGGTTTTATTAACCATGAGTGTTGGACTTTACCAAAAGCTTTTTTTGAATCTATTGAAATGATTGTGTGGCTTTTGTCTTTGTCTCTGTTGATACAGTGCATTGTTTATTGATGTGTGCATGTAGAACCACTCCTGCATTCCTGGGATGAATCTCACTTTTTTATGGTATATACTTTTCTTGATGATTTGCTGCATTCTGCTTGCTACTATCTTAGTGAGGATTTTTTCACCTATGTTCATTAGGGAGATTGGCCTGTAGTTTGCCTTTGTGGTTGAATCTTTCTCAGCTTTTGGTATAAGAGTAATACTTGCCCCCAGGAATGAGTATGGGAGACTTGCTTTCATTTTCAATTTTATTAAAGAGCTTGAGGAGTACTGCCATTATATGTTCTCTAAATTTCTTGGAGAATTCAGCTGTGAACCAATCAGAACTTGGGCTTTTCTACACTGGTTAGCTTTTAATTGTTTTCAGTTTCATTAACTGATATTGCATTATTCAAAATTTCTATATCTTCTTGATTCAGCTTAGATAATTCATACATCTCTAGGAACTTATTCATTTTTTCTGTTTTCCATCCTCTGAGAGTAAAGCTTTTTGAAGCAGGTATTGATGATCTTCTGAATTTCCACAGAATCTGTAGTGAGTTCAGCTTTTTCATTCCACATGGCATGACTTTATTATTCATTTTTTCTGTTTTCCATCTTCTGAGAGTAAAGATTTTTGAAAAAGACATTGGTGACCTTCCAAATTTCCACAGGATCTGTCGTGACTTCACCCTTTTCATTTCTCCTGGTGCAAATTTGAATTTTTGTTTCCTTTTCTTGATAAGGTTGGGTAGGAGTTAGGAGTTTTGGGTGTGTTTTCAAAGAAATGAGACTTCAATTCACTAATTCTTTAACATGTTTTCTTAGTCTTGTGCTGATTTCTGCACAGATCTTTATAATTTCCTCCCTTCTATGAGCTTTAGGCTTGACTTTTCTTTCTTTAAAAGCTTGAAGTACAGTATTAGGTTGTTTATTTCTGTCATTTCATTTTCCAAAAGTGAGAATTCAGTGTTAAATATTTTTCTTAGGACTGCTTTCATTGCATCCCAGTATGTTTTATCTCCATATTTACTTGATTTTTTTTTTATTACTTTCATCTGTCACCCAGTAGTTGTTCAGGAGGGTGTTTTTTAATTCCCATGTTAATGGAGTTTTGTGTTTTCTCTTTGCATTAATTTGCAAGTTCATTGGACTACATTCAGGCAATGCACATAGGATAACTTCAATTCCTTTGCATTTACTTTATAGTGTTGTATGGGCTACTATACTGTCTATTTTTGAGAACATTCCATGTGCAGCTGAGCAGAAGGTCTATTCTAATGCTGTTGGGTGGAACATTCTGTAAATATCTAGTAAGTCCATTTGCTCACATGTGTGAATCAGTTGCTATTTCTTTGCTTTTTGCCTAGTTGACCTATCTCTTTGTGACCATGGCCTAACAAGGTCCCATGCGACAACTGTGTTATTGCATATTTTTCCTGTCTATTAAAATCTGTCTTCTATTGTTGGGTGGTCCCACATTTGGTGCATATATATTTATGACTGTTAGATCTTTCTCTCGAAATTTTCCACCAAAAGAGTATACAGTGACTCTCTTTATCTCTTCATCATTTCTGATTTGAAGTTCACATTATCTGCAAACAGAATGGCGACCCTTCATTTTTCTAGGTTTCTGTTTGCATGCAATACAGTTTTCTATTCTTTAAACTTCAGTCTATGAGTTTCTTTTTGAGTTAAATATGTTTTTTGTATGTAGCATATTGTTGCATCTCTCTGAATTCTCAGGTTTTCAAGATTTTCATGAAGTCATATTTGGGGATAGCAGGCCTTGGCCTTCACAATGAGATGTGTTATGTAGAGGCCTTGGCAAATCAAGCTATTAGCAGCAGGATCCTGTGGATTAGAGGAAGAAAACTGAAACAAAGTCACAGACCACCATGGCACTAAACACAGAGCTGTCGCTTTTACTCACAAACCTCATAAAGAATATGGGCAGGAAAATAACTTAAGTGTTAAAAACGTAGCAATAGGTTTTTTAATCCTAAATTTAATCAACTTTTCTCATTCCTGCTTCAACATTTGAACACAATGATAATAGATTCAGAGGAACCTTCAGCTATTAACGTTTTTATCCACTGGAATGAGTTCCTAGAAGACTCTAGTCATTACTGTGAATTGGTATTCTTCTTGGATTCCAGCAGAGACTGCAAAGCTGAGACTTTAGTACATCCCAAAGCAGAAGCAATCATCTCATGGGCAGCTAGCTGATTGTCCCTCACACCCTTGGACATTTCTTGAGCTGAAAACAAGAACAGAGAAAATGATCAACCTCCTCTATTCCACCTCAGCAACCCATAAAAATGGCCTCTTTGTTTGTTAATGGGCACTGTGATCTCTGTCAAAGCTGTGTCTCTTTCCCCTCTTCTCAAACTGAAGCCCTTCTCATTTTCTTCTCAAATCTATTTCCTGTAAGTTCATGCTATTTCTCTTTTTAATTTACATCATCATGGAAGCAAGGATTCATGTTAGACAGCCATTTTAACTGAAAGTCTGAATCACAACTGGGATGTGGGCAAGGGCTGAGGACAGGATTTGAAACCAGTTGCACATAGGTTGTGGCTGTATGCTCTGCCTCTTCACAGTTGATGGCAGATTCTTTCCTCCAACATCTGCTCATTTCTGTGGTTAAGGAGAAACCAGAATCTGTGCAGGAGCAGCTTGGCACTAAGTAAGGGTGAGTTAGCAGGCAAAAGCAGAAAGATAGGCTCTTCCCTCTACCCAAATGTAAGTTTTTGCTTTGTTCCAGCCTTTGACAAGAACTCTCCACAGCTGAGTAAAACTTTGCAGTTTGATTAGGACTTTTGATGAAATTCTCATTTGCTTTATTAGTATAGAGGGTATTGTTTTTCCACCAAGCTCTTTGTACATTTCTGTATCTTAATTACCTTGCATCCTAATTATCTTTTTCTTTTTTTAGTTGTTTTTTGTTTGTTTGTTTGTTTCATTTGTTTGTTTGGTCGCTTGGTTTTTGTATTTGTTTGCTTTGTTTTTGTTTTTTATTTTTGGATACATTTTACACCAAGTGTACAAGTGTAATCAGGAACTAACACACAGTCAGTATCTCTACTCAGAAAAATACCAAATTTTTCACTGTAAAACTGAGTTTTTGCATGATTGAGATAATGTATCTTGCAATAAACCTCAGAGAGAAAGCACAAGATTTATTAACTCAACAGTGAAACATTTCTGGAAGCTACGTTTTAGAAAAACCTGCTAAACTGTAACATACCGCACTTTATCTTTAGACTTAAGATATATTACTAACTATTCAATAAATAAAAACAAATATTTTTTCTTACTGGGGTGCTGAATAAATAGCCAAGATCTAAGAGACAGACAGGTGAGAATTGTGAGTCACAGCTGCCTGGAAGCAGGGCCTTGCATTCAGGAACCACTGCACATCCAGTAAGAAGCGAGGGAAATGTGAACAGAAACTAAAAATAGCTTAAGTCTCAAAATGAAGACTTTAAAAATTTAAAATAACCAGTTATAGAGAGACTCATGCTTTCAGAGTTGGCTTTCATAGTAAACAACACAGAAAAGTATCCCAGTGCTTTCAGTTTGAGGGGGACCATTGTATAGTGTCCCATTCTTCCTAACAAGATCTGCCCTGGAGAGAAAGTAGTTACTCACAGCCCTACCTGCTGGGGGAATTACAAGAGACCAACTGACATACTGAAATGAACACCAAGGATTTCAGTTATCTTCCTTGGAGGAGCTTCTCTGGGATCTGCTTTTCTTCAAAGGCGCTTCACCAGTTTTTTTGGTTTTTTTTTCAAATAAGCTTTGTCTGTTCTTCTTCTTCAGGGTAGTGTCAATCCTCTTCTTCATTTTGGACAACTACTCCTGACTTCCAGTGAAGATCCCTCAATGTTCTGGCACAGATCCTCCAATCCTTTTGTACTGACATGGCAGCTTCCAGTACTGAATCTTGGGTTTTTCCCATGGAGACATTTGATCTTCTGTGGTGGATTCTTAGACATCCTGATGGACTTGCACTGGGTGCTGCCATAGGTCCAAGCTCCCAAAGGGATCCTTTGTGATGCCAGCCCACAGACAGACAGTTTTTACTCTTCTACATATCACTCTAGTAAGCATTCACTAATTTGGAGATATGTACTAGAACATCCATAGTATAGGACCATCTTCAGCATATCCTAAACTTTTGAGAACCCTAGTTCCCCTACAGGGTTGCTGTATGAAATATTTCATTTTTCATATGTAATTATATTTTGTAAAGGTATAAGTAATTTGTGTTCATTTGATAAAACTTCTAATTTTTTTTGAGAGGAGGGGGTAGGGGTAGGGGTGGGGCAAGGGCAGGGCCAGCAAAAAAGGGAGAGACAGAGGGAGAGAGAGTGGATAAAAACCCAGATGGGGAGTCAGCCAGCTGGAGGGCTGGCCCTTAGAAAACTTTTCAATGTGAATAAAACAGAGGATAGATTAAAATTTAGTAAGATTAAACTCTCTCAAGTGCACTAAATTAAGAAGAAACATAAAGTCTCTTATCTCCCAGGAGTCTTCTTGCTGTAGGGAAAATGTTACAAATATTTATGTAGGTACTAAGTGGAAAGGGATAGATTTTGCTATCACACTGTATATTCATCTCTTCAACATTATTGTTTCTTGCAACTGCACTTATATTCAAATTTAAGAGAGTACGATAAAGTAAAAGATCATATCGATATATCAGCATATTTATGTGTACTTTTCTATCAATTTTGAGAATAATAATGTATATCCATTATATGAATTGCTCTTTTCATTATATATATTTGTGACATTGGTATATATCAGCTAATCTTTGTTTTTGTGGCTCAAAAGTATTCCACATCACATTATTTCTGCAGTTCTCTATCAAAGCATATTTCTTTTGTTAGTATCAATGCACCACAAACATTTATAGATGTTTCATATGTGTACAACACAGAGACTCACACATTTATACTCCTCTTATATAGGAAGAGTTGTAAGAAATTTCTAGCAGTGCCATTGCAAATTAAAGCAATGATTTCATTGTTAAAAATGTTACAGTTTGAAAAACATTTCCTATTTCCACACAGTCCCTCCTTGTGAGCTAGTAAGTACTTCCCACAGGAAAGCAGGCTCAAGTCTGCCAACCACTCCCATGGCAGCTGAATAACAGTAAGGATTCCAGCAAACAAAGTAGAAGTTACAGCATCATTTCTGACACAGCCTCAAAAACATGTAGCACTGCTGCTTCCGCAGAAACCTGCTCAGACACAACCACAGGAGGCACAGACCCCACCTCCTGATGTGCAGAGTCACAGTCACACTCAGATTGTCATGCAAAAAAGGAAATGCTGTTCCAGATAGTTAAAATAACTAACCATTCCCATTCTCCAGTGGGTTTGAATAAATATACTTTTGTGGAGTGTGTTACAATACCTATTTCCCACACCCTTTGAAAATATGATTACTTAAAAATGATTACTTCATTACTCCTTTGACTTACATTTGTATATCTTTAACATTGAGCAAGTTTTCCTATCTTGATCAGCCCTTTAGATTTCTATTTCTGGTATGTGACCATTTATAAATTTTTTCATTGGATGGTTATTAATTTTCAGAGCAATGTGCAAATGAAGAAAATAGCCCCTTTCATTGTGATTATCAGTATGTGTGGATACTGCTCTTCGTTGACTTGAGAGTTTTTTTCATCTTTGTCATACTAAAATGTATAATCCATACTCACATTTGTCTGTATTTTTTATTACACTTTCTGAATTATTTGCTCCTAAAGCAGTGATGGCTTGACATAAAAGATCACCTTTGCTCACCATTACTTTTCATAATCTATATTTTCTAGGGTTTGGTCATTTTACCTTATAATCTGTTTTATATAATGTTATATGAATCCATTAAGAGTGAACAGTCTGCTCTCTTGAAATAGGCCTGAGTCAGTACATAATAATTTTCATTTACTGTTTGATTCTGGCAGCTAATATTTTCTCTGACTTGAAGATTTTCTCAAATGGCAGAGTACCATAATCTGTAACGGTATGTAATTTACCTATATTTAGTTTTATATTTCATCTCTAGTTATTTCCCACCTATGTGACTCCATTTATGATGTGTTCTAATTCTGGTTTATATTAATTTCTTAATATTTTAAAACTCCTTTGGTGATGATATGTTACAATAGTGACCTATGCATGAAGCCTGAGATATTTTCATTATCAATTAGTCTAGTACTGTTTTCCCAATAATAAATTTGTATTAGATTATATTTCACACTTTTCTGTTGTTCATTTGTGTAGAACAATAAAGTGGTGATGGTGGCTTCTCTAAGACTTCCATTTCCTTTTGTTTTTGTGAAACATGAAAAAATTTAGCAGCTACTTTTCTGAATTATTCACCACTAAAGCAGTGATAGCAAACCTATTACAGACAAGTGCCCAAACTGCAACCCAAAACAAACTTATTTAATTGCAAAGTAGCAACAGTGCGATTAAAGCTGAATACTGAGGTTCTAGTTCAGAATAAACAACCTATACCTTAACATCTTTTGTCTTAAAGGACAAACATAACACATATGCCATACATTCATCAACACTGCCTTAAAATGATCCTTTCTTTACTTGTCCCTATGATTTCTGTTGTGCTCAGATTTCATTCCCTCTGCAGCAGCTTCTCCTCAGTGCCTAAAAGAAGTCCTGGCTGGTTGGTTTCCAAATTTGTCATTCCAAAGAATCTCAGAATATACAAAGAACCTCCCCCTTAATCTTCTATCACAATGCGCAAAATCATACCAGAGTCTTCTGCAACTCTGTGACTGCATTCCCAGTTAATATCTCTTGGATATTTGGGGGCTCTTTGGTTCTCAAGTTCTCTCAGTTATCCTTTTTTCTCCCAGGAAGATTTCCTCCTCTAGGGTATAAAGCAAAAACAGCAGTTCCAAGAGAAGGCTGCTTTTTTGACATCCAAAAAATGCTTCAGAACATCTTGGGTATTATCAGAGAAAGTTTCTCTACTACCATGTGGAATGAGACCATTGTGGAGAACCTCCTTGTTGAACTTCAAATCAGATAATTCATCGCAAGTCAACTATGATCCAGGACACAAACATGATCATGGAGTACACCAAAACCATTCTGCGACTGAAGAGATATTCTTGGAGGATCAGGAGGTACCTCAATGCCAAGGAGAACAGCATTTGTGCCTGGACAGCAGTCCAGGTAGAACTCATCAGGAACACTTCCTTTATCAACAGATTTACAGATTGCTTCCAAGACTGAAGATCTTCCAGTCCATGCTCCTGGGACAGGACAATGCCTTCAGGAATTTTTCATTCAGTGACTGATAAGAAATGCAGTGTATGTGAAAGGACAGTAGAAGAGCTGAAAATCATCTACTAATTTATTAATTGAATTATCTGTATTCTTTATATAAAATTTTACTTTAGAAAATAAATTATTTATGACAGAAGGTCAAAATGGGAGTCTCACATTTAATCAGATTTATCTAACCATTGATGTTAACATTTTCTGAGCAGCTAGTAGATGTATATTATTAAAAATGCTTGCAAAGGAGGAGAGTTTCTAGCCCCTGCCTTTGAGGAACTTAAAAGCCAAGAAAGCAAAATCAAATACACAAGGCAAGAAATAATAAAGGAACCTTAACATTATAGGAAAATCAGTGTGACATGAACCATTATGGGATTGGAAGGGAGGGGGCAACACAGCTGGCTGGATAGAATTAACCCAGAGAAGAAACTGGAGTAGGTGGGAGGTGACTAACAGGACACAAGGAAATCCACTATCTTTGAACAAAGGAGTCAAGCCCTTTCTTTGTTTTTTCATCAGTGAAGTCAGATTTGCTTTCATTTTCTCCTGCTTCAGTCCACTCAAATGCAGTGATAACTTTCTAGGAATGTTCAATTGCAGAAGGGCAAAAAATGATTGAGTAACAAATCCCGAAAATAAATGATTCAGGACATTCCTGCTTCCACTGCAATTTTTTCCCTAAAATTTAGAGAAAAGTAATTGAGAAACAGCAACAAAAACTTTGTTCAGAAAAAAATCTTTAACCAAAAAGACTCTGTGATATTTTAAAGTTTCTGACACCAGTCTTTTGTTTTGTTGTGTTTTTTTCGGGTACTGAGAATCAAACTCATGACCTCACGCTTGCCAGGCAGGCGCTTATGCCTCTGAGCCAAACCATCAGCCCTCAGGGTTTTTAAAACTTTTTTTTATTTTTTAGAGTAGTATTGTCTAGCATGATATACAGGATTTGGAGCTTGCCCCCCATTTTCTCTGGACAATGATAAGCTCAGAAGCTGAGCTGAATTGCAATCACATCAAGCAGAAGTGAAAGTGGAGATGAGATGGGAGGAGTTAGTGATCTTGAAGTGGAGAAGAAGAGTGATCTAGAAAAGCCATTGGGTATTTCCTGGGTGCCTGTCTTTTCTGTTTTTGCATACATCTCTTCTGGAGGTGAAGTCAACTGATGTATGAATATCATATCAGCATATTTAACATATCTCTTTGAATGACAGTGGCCCTTCTGTTTTTGTTCTTTTGAAAGCTAAAACAGGTGACTCATTCATCCATCTTGAAAACATTAATAATGAAGATATAAGGATTCCTGGACTCCTTGGCTGTAGTAACTTACTCATGTAATTTAACATCACTTTCCTTTAGCAAGCTGAACACACATTACATTTGTTGGTACAGCTGGACATAATGAGACTTTTGTATTAACCCGATAATTTTTCTACAATTATGAATATTTCAATCTCATGTGTATCCAAAAATAACCAAATTAATAAGGTTATTTTACAGAAGTCACATTTCCCCTATAATAGAGGAAATAACAATCTATGAATCTATTGCTCATTACTCGCACACACGAGTACAGAGAAGCTGAAAATACAACATGAACAATGCAAATCCAGAAAGACTGCGTATACTGTCCAAGTGAAAGGAGATTTAAAAACTGAAACAAAATCCAGATCATAAAATGGACAAAATTAACCCTTGCACAGAACACACACTTTCACCGTCCACGCGCTTGGGTGCCTGCGAAGACACCAGGCACTGGGGCTCTCAGCCTTCTTTCTGCAGCCCTCAGCCTCACCCTGGGCTCCTGCAACTCCTGAGCTCAGTCCTGGAAGGAAGCCTCAGAGCCTCCTCCAAGCCCGGTAACCTCCTCTGAGGAGGCGCCTGAGTCTGGAGAAGCTGGGGGCGAAACCCGTCAGTTCTCTGCTTTCCACAGTGGTGAGCTCCAAAGCCACCTGGCGTCCTCGTCCTCGCCCTCCCCTGCCCGCTTCCGCCCTCGCAGCCCCTGTCCCGCCGCTGTCGCCCCTACCGCGCCGGGCGCCCCGCGCTCCCTCCACGCCGCAGCCCGCGCTCCCGGGGCGCCGCGCCCTCGGGAAAGCGCTCCGTGCCCGGAAACGGCGCCCTCCTCACACAGGGCCCGGAGACGCCGCCCGAGCCCAGCCCGGGCGGTGCAGCGGCTCAGCCGCCTCCGGGCCACCTCCGGGGCGCCCAGTCCCTCTGACTCACTGCTGCAGCTCCGAACCTCACGGAGGAGCCGCGCAGGGAGCCTCGCAGGCGGCGGCACCTGCGGGAACCGCAGCTCAGCCACGCCGCTTCCCACTTCCCTCGCGGGCCTCACAGCTCCGCCCTCCCCCACCCAGGCCGCTGCCTCCTGCGGCGGTGCCCGCGCGCCCCCTGGCGGCCAACCGCTGAAGCGCGGAGCGCACAACGGCCAACATCTGTCTCCTGAGGGCAGCAGAGGCCCTGCTTGCCACTCTGCCTGCTCACTTGCCTGGAGCCTTCCTTGGGTGCTGGAAAACAGGGAAGCAGGTCTGCTCCTAAGGCAGCAACTAGGAATCCCGTCTCAGAAATAACTAAAGGGCAGAACGGGCTTCTACTTTCCTTGGTAAAAAGGAAATACTTTCATGGTACTCAACAAGACAGACTCCAGCTGGGTCACCCTCAGCTGCTCCAGCAGTTCTCCCATGGCTTCAGCCAACAGGACAAGCTTGCTGCTGGGGCTGAGGTTGTCCCTGAGCGACTCCCCTGGAGGCTTGCTCAGATGTGGGACCATCTGAAGCTGACACAGGTAGAAACTCGGTTTCTCCCTCCTTGGGATTTGCTGTCCTGAAAAATTTGCAAGGAATCATCTGTGCCCTGAACAAAAAAGGATTGCAGTGCCTGTCCTTGGAACATTGACAGAGAAGACATTCAACAGTGCTTCTAGCTCATTAGCAGTTCCTCGGAAAAGTCAGCAAGTGAAGGAGCAAGCTCTGTTCTTGACTCTAGCCCTAACATCAGTTTCCTAAGTCCCAAAGGGAAACTCTATTCAGGTTTTTGTTACAGCTGAAAAATATCTGAAATCAAATCATGACATTGTTTGTACCATACACTGTGCATTATTCATTATGGATAAAAATCATTGTAGAATGTACATCCTTTGTCTTCTAGAAATAATGTTACAACTTTTGATCTTTCATGAGAAATTTTTCAGGACTACCTGAAGTTCCTAAAGTCTCACATTTTGGTAAGAAATATTATTCATCAGGACACTTTTAAAAGACCTTTGTCAAGGAAATTGATAGATTACAAAGGCTACCAGTAATTAGAACACAGTGACAGTGTTTGTTTCTTTCAAATTAGAGCTCAATGCATGAATTCCTGATGAGATCAGTGGTCGTTCAGCCTAACCCCACATGGTGATTCCAGGACATAAGTGATGTCTATGTTTTGGCCTTGACATCTTCCACATATGACTGCAAATGTGTCTATGGACCTTCCCTTGCAAAGAGGAAAGCTCTAGGGAATCACAAGTGTGTGTTTCCATGGCCCTACCATCTGGGCAAAAAAATCACTTCCTTCCACACTTAATCAGTTCAGATGTATTCTCATATGATACTTAGGGGCAAACACTATTGAAAAGAGATTATAACTGAGTGACTTGTGAGAAGCAATGAAAA
>PVLA01013152.1:0-38851 GCA_004027455.1 Hydrochoerus hydrochaeris
TCTTGTCCTCAAGGTCCAAAATCCTATCCTCAGCTTCCTTTAGGTGGTTTTGCACACTTTCAATAGAATTTTGTTTCTTGGATGTGTCTTTGAGTTTGTTTCATGAATTCTGCTTGTTTTTTGTATTCTTCATTCAAAGTTTCAATCAGTTTCCCATGCTCATGTACTTTTTTCTCTAGTTCTTCTTTAGCTGCATTCAACGACTCCTTCACTAAAATTGTTATTTCTATCTTTACATGGGAGAATACTTCTAATTTGATTTTCTGTATAGCCTGATGCAGTTGTTTTTTTTATTTCACTGGCTATCTTTTCAGAGATTGCCGGTGTGTTACTCTTGGGGTCCTCTATTTCAATGTCTCCTATACTTGCTTCTGGTGAACTATATATTTGATGCTGCATTTTGGTTTTTCATTTTGTCATTTTCACTCTGCCTGGTGTTTTCTATGTTTAGAAGGGGATCACACACACTCTTTTTAGACATACCAAAGTCTTACAGTTAGTTGGAGGGGGATTTACTATTGGTCCTAATTATCCCCTTTACACCTCTATTTTAGGGGTATATTCACCACACTGATACAGTTAATCTGCTGTAGGCCACGGTTCGCTGCCTGGGAGCAAATTTCAAATTTTTTCACACTAACTGGAGCCTGTTGAGGTCTTCTGATGTTCCAGGTGGGAGGGCAGCCCCACCTGAAGCAGTCCAGTGCAGTTTTCAGTCTTGGGCGGGCCTCCTTGATGTTCCAGGTGGCAGAAGGGGCCCACGGTGGAGGTTCCAGGCAGCTTATCCCTGATGCAGGCTTCCGCTAATTTCCCAGTGGCAGGGCGGGCTCATGGTGGATGTTCCAGGCAGCTTTCCCCTAATGCGGGCTTCCGCTAAGTTCCCGGTGGCAAGGTGGGCCCATGTTGGAGGTTCTGGGCATCTTACCCCTGATGCAGGCTTCTGCTAAGTTCCCGGTGGCAGGGCGGGCCCACGGTGGAGGTTCCGGGCAGCTTTCCTCTAATGCTGGCTTCTGCTAAATTCCTACTGGCAGTGCGGGCCCATGGTGGAGGTAGAATCTCTAAAATGCTGTTGGATTTGGTTTGTCATCATTTTCTTAAGAAATTTTGCATAAGAGATATTGTCTATAATTTTCTTTGTAGTACCTTTGGCTTTGGTGTCAGGATGTGTTATTTCTCTCTTAGTTACTTTTTCTCATTGCTGGGACAAAATACCTGATTCCCAAAATTAAGGAAAAAAATGGTTTGCTTAGTTCACAGTTTGTGGAAATTTCAATGCATCATCAGCTGGCTCCAAGGCAGGTTGGCATGGCAGAGGGGCAACAGTTCATGGTGGTGGCAGATACCAAAAGCAACAAGAGCAAAAAGGTAGAAGCATGGAGAAAAGATTCTCTCTGTCCCTTTTATTGTATGTAGTTCATACCCACTTGGGTGTAGCACTCATAGTCGTAATCCCAGCATTGGACCATGAATCATTCACAAACTGGAAGCCTGCTTCTATGACCATGTGAGGCTTGGAGGGGCATCCAGATACAAACTATAACACAGGGTAATGTTGGTGTCATAGAATCTCTCATTCATAGAATGAATTAGAATTTTTTCTATCTTTTTTGCAGGGAGAGTTTTAGAAGGATTGGTATTAATAGAGTTTATCAAAAAGCCATCTGATCTTGGACTTTATTTTGTTAGGTTTTTGATTTATGATTAAATGTCTTGTTTTAGGTCTATTCAGATTTTCTATATCTTCTTGAGTCTATCTTGTTAATTTTTGATAATTTGTGTGTTTTTAGGAATTCGTCCATTTCATCTAAGTTAATTTGTTGATGCATAATTGTTCAGTATTGTTTATGATCATTTTTTTAGACAGTGTTTTACTATATAGTCCAGACAGTCCTTGAACTCATGGTGATCTTCCTGCTCAGCCTCCAAAGTGCTGGGATTACAGACATGCTCCTCCTCCATGCCCTGCTGTTATGATCTTTTAAAATATTTCTTTAAGATTAATGGTAATCTCTTTGTTTTTGCTTCTGCTTTTGGCTATTTGCATTTTTTTCTTAGTCAAGAACAGGTTTGTTAATCTTATTGATCTTTTTGAAGAACCAACTTTTGTTTATTCTCTGTTTTCTTTCCTGCTTTCTGTTTCACTCATCTCTAGTGTAGTTCTTATTTTCTTCCTTATGCCAAACTTAGGTTTAGTTTAGTCTACTTTTTCTAGCTCAATAAAGTATTAGTAGGTTATATTACTGATTTCTAGTTTCATTCTGTTTTAGGATAATACTTTGTATGATTTCAAGTTTTTAAAATTTATCAAGATTTATTTTGTGACCTAACATTTGGTATATACTGGAGAATGTTCCAAATGTACTTGAGAATAATATAAAGTTTGCTGTTGTTGGATGAGTTTTTCTATAGATGTCTGTTAGGTCTAGTTGTGTCTGTGGTTTCTGAAGTCTCTGTTCTTTTAGCTTATGTTCAGTTAGTGTTTTGATAGAGATTTTCTTGAATACCAGGGTTCATTAAAAAAGGAGGAGGAAAAGAGGAAGTTAAGTGAAAGAAGAAAATAAAAAGGAGAAGAAGAAAAGAAGGAAGAAGGAAGAAAAAGAAGAAGGAGGAAGAGGAGGAGGAAGAGGAAGAAGAAGAATAAACAGGGAAAAAAGGAGGAGAAAAAAAAGACACAAGCCTCTCTCAGTATTTTTGTAGACCCACACTGTGTTGGGGCACTTCACTCCTTGGGCTGTCCATTTACAAATTTGTGTTGGTCTTTACTTCCTGCTCATGCTGACACATCACCAAGTTTCCATTTTCTTGATTCAGTTTTATTTGATTGTTATAAACTTGGTTCTGACAGCTTGCTTGCTTGCTTTCTTTCTTTCTTTCTTTCTTTCTTTCTTTCTTTCTTTCTTTCTTTCTTTCTTTTCCTTGCTTGCTTACTAGATTTTAATCTTTCTTTGAAGGGATGGGACTGTGGAGCTCTCTATACAACCATTTTCTGTGACATCATCCCCAAACCTTCATTCTCAGTTTAGAACCCCAGGAGTGAAAGTAATTGGAAATAGATTGGCTCTTCAGGGATTGAAGCACAACTTTGCATCATCTAATTCTTGAAACTGAATTGAGATCATCCTAGATAGCTATTTCTTCTCATCTGCCAGCAGCAAATTTAAATTCTCTCTGGAAGAAAATAGGCCTGAAATTATTTTAGCAGTTTAACACATACAAGGTCCAGAACTCAATACAAACATAACCAGGCCCAGGAGGATACAAGATATGTGAAAGAAAATTGAGACATGTAACAAATAATGAAGTCAGACTGGTGGAGTATTTAGATAATGACATTTAGATTAGACTCAGAGTTTAAGATCAATCTGCTTGATACATTCAAGGAGGTAAAACATACATCAATCCAAAGAGCCATAATGGAAAGATTGATAATTTTTACTTTATAAATATAAAAATTATATTGTTCAGGGAAAATAAAATTCAACACAACATGCCATATATCCCCATTTGTAAAAAATATCAAGGATTATATTTTTATTTTTAAAAATGTGATATAGAATTGATCATATTAACCATATTTAAAGTATATAAATTTGTAGTTTTTAGTACATTAAAAATGTTATACAACTGTCACCACTGCTTTCCAAAACTTTTTTTTTAACTGGCAGTGCTGGGATCAAATGCAGGACATTTTGCATAGTAAGCAAGGACTCTACTGCCAAAATGTTTTTGTCACCCCAAAATAAAACACGGTGCCCCTTATCAGTCACTCCCTTCTCTCTTTTACCCCAGCCTCTCACAATCACGAATTTACTTTCTGTCTTTACAGATTTATCTAATGCAGATGTTTCATGTAAATAGAATTGTACAGCTTACATGGCCTTTGGTGTCTGGCTTTTTTCATGTAGCAAAATATTTTTTGGAGTTCATACATATTGTTGCATGTAGCAGTACTTCGTTCCTTTTTTTTTTCCAAATAGTATTACATTATATGGATATACCACATTTTATTTAAGGGATTATGTATCTATATCTACATTTGAAAATTCATGTGCAGTTATACTTTATTAATTTGTATATGCTTGCAAACTCATAATATTTTGGTAAAGATACTGAAGTCATTTTTAAAACAGTAGCTGTTTCTAGGGATAAGGATTAAAGGACAGGTCGAGCAAAGAGAGAAAATTACTTTTTACTATTTTACTCATTTTTAATGTTATTTCAATTTTAACTAAAAAGTGTCTTTTATTGATTTAAAAACTATTTTTTAAAAGTGAAATATTCTTTAAAAATAGTTTTTCCTCCTCCTATGCCTTAAAACAGATGTGAATATATTAAGCAGTTATTTAATCTGAATATGTTTATAAATCTAGAAACCAATATCTAAATTAACTAGACTAACATTTCAGTTATAAACATAATTATAATACAATTGAGAGATATCCTTATATTAAAGTACTACATTAACAAAGTGATTTTAGCCAACCTAAAGAGGATTAAAAATCCAATTTTAAAATTAAGAATTCTCTGTTGTTGCAAGAGATTGTCAGAGAATATTCATTAATTTAACTTTGAAAAACAAAGCCACATTTGTGGACAGAAATTGTTCTAACTAGTACTACAAATGAACCTGAAAAAGTACAATGACAAGTTAAAGTAATACTGAAGCCAGCATTGGGAATCATTAGATTAAATGTGCCAACTTAAATAAGCTATTAAATAATTTACAGGAAATCATATCTGTATACTTTATGTAACTCAATGTATAAAATACTATCATTTCAATATGTAATCATATTAAATTTCCTGAGACGTTTTACTTTTTTTCTTTATACTAAGTCTTTAAAATCCAGTGCAGATTTTGCACTTATAGCACATGTCAGTCGAGACTAGTTACATTCCAAGTGCCCCATAGCCCCATGTGCCTAGTGGCTGCCATACTGGAGGGCATAGTTCTAAATAGTCCCAAACCTTAAAGTTGTGTTCACATCTGTTAAATTTGTGTGGTAATATGGTTGTTGTTATTTTATATTTTAGGAGTATGTATTTGGAGTATCTTTTAATTTTAAAAGGGGAGGAAGGACATATTGTCTTTTTTTAAAAAAAGAAAATAGTAAAAGTTTTACAAAACAATGACCTTATCAACACTAAGGAGGAGGAGAAGAATGAAATGTTCATAAGTGGGAGTCAATTTAAGTGTTTTATTTGGGTTTGGGGGACGTGTTGTAGTTAAACTTTTATATAAATATGCTTGCTATTCTGAGCATTCTCAAGACTATACGCTAAATATTGGAATCACATCTAGGAGGCTGGACTAATGAGATTCTTGGGATCTTGTCTGGCTGCCATGTGAGACCTGTGAGTTCAACACCACCTCCTTTCCATTCCAGGTGGCAGGACACCCCGATAAAAACAAAAAAAAATCTCTTATTCTCTGCCTTCTTGCTTCTGCTTCTGCTGCTGCTTCTGCCACTGCTTCTGCCGCTGCTTCTCCTCCTCCTCCTCCTCCTCCTCCTTCTTCTTCTATCTGCACATTTTCTTCAGACAAGTGAGTCTTATTTCCTGTCACTTTTCTTGGGCTCTAAAGAACCAAGAATAATCAGAAACGTTCTGCAAATGGATGATGTCAGTGAAGAACATGAGAATATAAACATCTTAAGAACCATTCATTCATTCATTCATTCAATTACAAATATCTACTGAGAGCTTTTTATATGCCAGACACTGTATTAGAATATTCTATTGAGAAGAATTTAGAGATTATCCTGAAATATAGTATCTTAAAATGTTCTCACATGCTTCACTTTTACAGTTTTCTATGCAGTGTAACTCTTTTCCTAGTTCATTATATCTGTTTCCTTTGCTTCCCCCTCACAGATACTTCATGCTTATTATGTCTTGGAAGTGCTATATGAAACCAAGAAATTCCTGAAGCAAAGGCCAAATTTCACTCATGTAAAAACTCATCCTTCCAAAGGCCTAACGATCTGTGGTAAGTTTTGGAGCAGGGTTCTCAAATTACTATTTGGAGCCTCTTGGTCTTACATCATTTGCCTAACTTGAAAACTGTAAATTGGACTGTGTTAAGGGAAAATGTTAATATCTATCATGATAATACTGTTCCCCATCTTGTCTTTGTTTTGCATACCAGCTGGCAGGAATTAATTATGTGAGAAATTAAAGAACTCATAGCTTTTTATAAAGGCAGATAGCATTTTAATATGGAAAACCACCCATGGGTGGAATAAGCATTCTTTGCCCTCTGACTAGCTCTTCACTGTATGTTACTTTTGCTAGGCGAGCCTCTGCATGCCACTTACACCGCTAAGAGAAAAACCCAAGGCAGAGTGGAGATTAAATTCTTTTCTGCCCTTGGCTGCTGTTTTAGATTTTTCCAACGGGTCTCTGCAGCTTTTAGAAGAGTGGGAATGTCCCAGAAATCTGTTTCTTGTTCTTCTAAATAACAAGATTCGAGATTTTGTTATCATATAGGCCAGCCTGGCAGGATATTGCTTCAAGAAACAGTACACATTGATATTCATCACAGTTGGTGCTCAGCATGCTTGCAACTGTCTGAAGTGAGGTGCGTGGAAGGAACAGCAATTCCCTTAACTTCTAATTAAGTCTTTAGGTTACAAAGCAGTGATTGTTATTTTCCAAATCAATTTTTAGCCTGTGTTTTTCTTACTCTGGCAGGTAGAAATGAATTTGACAATCTAATTAAATCATTTCCATTTCTAACATCTGATAGTGGTGACAGGGGACAAGGGCTTGATGTAGCAGTATATACCTCATGACATGCTCTGACGCAGGTTTTCGAAGTCTCTAATGGTTCAATTGCAACCTAATCAAGCCACCCCATCTCTGATTAGCAGATGATACAACTTAGCATGTGGGCCTTTTATTAAAGGCCTAATTAGGCCTCACTTCTCATGGAAATAAATAACTTTGAGTTATGAGACTCAAGAAGCCATTCTTACAAGATCTATGAATCCAGGACATGGCTTACAGTTAAGAGTATGTGTAACAGTCAAAACAGAGTGTGGCATCTCCTCCCATGTGTTTCTATTATACCTCCGATTGTCATTTCTAGCTTGTCTTTGGCTAAAACGATCTGGAAAAGACACGAATTGGTTAGAAGGCTTGGAAATCCTAGAATTCCAGTATGAGAACTGAAGTATTCTCATAGACACAGTCTAGTCTGTCCCCCTGCCATTTATTTATTTATTGTGGTGCTGAGGATTGAACCCTGAGCCTTGTGCATGCTAAGCAAGCAGTGTACTACTGACATATACCCCTAGTCTTATCCCTGGCTCTTGTGGGCGAATCTGAGACCCAGAGAGAAAAGTTTTTTGCCTTCCATGCTCTTTGTGTAATAACTCCCTGCTCTAAGCTCAATTATCAAGGTAGTTGCAGTATCAGAGTTAGAAATCAGGTTCTCTATATATATCCCTGGTTAGAGGCAGATCTGTATATGCTCTGCCAGTTCTCATCATGTACCTGTATGGCTAATGTTTCATTTTATATCATGAGACAAAATGTAGGGAATGGGTGGATTGGTCTGTTCCATGCATTTAAGACTCCCCACACCATGGGCATGTATTTCCAGAATTTTTCCACATAGCATCATTGGAAAATAGAAAAGCCAAGACCAGCTGTATTAGTCAGTTTTACCGTGTCTGGGACAAAATACTTGACACTTTCAGTTTAAAAGAGGAAGAAGTTTATTTTGGCTCATGGTTTCAAAGGAGTCAGTCTATGGCCAGCTGGCTCCAAGGCAGAAGTGATATGGTGGAAGGGGTGGCAAAGAATAGCTGCTCACCCAAGTGGAAAGCCCCCTATCTCTCAACACACTAGATTTTTATTGGATATTTTAGATTTAAACCATGAAAATTCCCTTAAACATAGGAATAATAGTTTTCTGTTTGTAATAGTCATTGAAAATTTTTCTCATTATTTAAAATAGAACTTAAAGTTTAGGCTACTTTTCCAACATCATCTTCTGTTTAAGAAACTATTAGTAAAGGGAGAGACATTATGATAAATATTTGTTTTATTTTAATCTCAAAGTGTATTTTTATGCACACATCTAAATATTCCCATAACTCTCAACATGCATGAAATATGGAGATTTTTTTACTCTATATTTAAATTATAAATAATAACCAGTTCTGTAATCATGTTTGTGCTTGCTGTGGAAATATCATTATCTTGTCTCATGGTATGTTTTTCTTCTACTATCCGATTAGAAACTACAAATATTTTTATAGCCTCAACTGTGTCTTTTTTCTGTGCTGAAAATCAAACCCAGAATCCTTAATTCTTAATATGCAGAAAGAAGTTAGATTATTTTAGCATGCCAGCTATTATACTCCTGTATACCCAAATAATTGAAAGACAAGTCATTCTGAAGGAAATCAAGTAATTAACAAAATAAGCTGATAAGTGAAATGTTCTTCCATATTTATTTTCTTACCTCTAGAGTGAAATCTATGAGAACATGAGATTTAGGCATTTGCTAACATTAATATGCTCTTAATCTTATTGTTAATATTATAGTCATTATATTAATAAGCGCTATTGATAAAGGATTTTAATTTTTTATTCCCACTGTAATTGGAGTCTTTTGTTGTATATATTTGACTAATCATCTTCTGAATTTTAAGCAGACTGAGGAAAAGTGTTTGTAAATTCAATTCCATGGTGATTAAGTTAGATATGAAGAATAAAAATTTATGAGCAGAGCTTATAAAACAGATATTTTACCTAGAAATGTTTATCCAAATAGGGCTTTTGAATATTCCTGTAGTTACACTTATTTTTTAATTAATAGCTTCATATATTCTTATGGTTTCCCTGAGTTGGCATTCATTTTTATGTTATTTAACTCTCTCATTAAAAGAATGTCAACTCTCTACTCAAATTACTCTTTCTGATGTTATTACTGGAGCATATTCTTTAAAACATGTCAGCTATGCGTTTAGCGATTGAGCATACTTCCCGGGTGCCTACAATTCACTGGAGCTATGGGAAGCCTTTGAGGATTTAATGCTGACAGTGATAGATCCTACTGGGCCTCTCCTAGGGCTTACAGTGTAAATAGTACAGAGTAATCCCGAAGAGCTTCAGTTTTGAAGTGAGATAGCATTGTTTGAATTCCAGATCTGCTATTTAGTATCTGAGCAACCATGTAAGTTACTTAAATACTCTGAATAGCCTTTTAAAAATGAGAATGGTGAAAATAATATTCATCTCATAAGTGTAAGGATTAAACAAGATAACACACCTACAACTTTTAGCATAGTACCTCTCCCAGAGTAAATGAAGTCCTGTATAAATGGCTGGAGGGAGCAGGTAATTACAATACCAGATTCCTTCCCCACTATAGTAGCAGAAGAAAAGAGTGCTGTGGAAGCAAACTGCCTGTTGAATTAATACCATCTTAGGGTAAAAACCCAATGCCCTGCGAATTCTTGAAGTTCATTGGAGTTTTAAAATTCTGTAACAAACTAAGCATTGCATTTTGCTTCTTTTTGGATAGTGATTATTTTTTAACTTGCCTTCTAGGTGATCTGCATGGGAAACTGGATGATCTTTTCTTGATCTTCTATAAGGTAAAAGATTATTTTGCTAAATATTTGAGTTTTTGAGGGCAGTTCTAAGGCAAATGACAATATTAGATTTTAGAGAAATGTACAAATATATATGTAATAATAACTATTTTTATCCAAGAAACAAAGGTTTATAGAAGAATATCTTTTGATTTTTTACACACATCTCATAAATTTGTTAAAAAATATGATTAGGTTCTTTTAACTTTGTAACTTGAACAACTATATCCAAGATGACAATACGTAATTTACAAATTACTGATTTTTTAGTGGCTTTTTCTCATTCTCTTTTTTCTTTCTTTCTTTTAGAATTCTGTATTATTGCTACCCTTTTTTGTTTTTTTTTCTTTTTTCTTCTCTTTAATAAAATTTTAAAAATGTATAATTGCTATTGTAAAAAAAGAGGAAATAGGAAGTGCTATAAAAGATATAGCTGCATGTATGTTTAGGTGTGTGGGATTGATGACCATATTTCTAGGCTCTTGTTGGATTCTTGAACAGATCTGTTTGCACTCTCACTGCTTTAGTGCCTACTTTGTGTGCTTTAATCCTGTAACTTGAATAACTATTTCTAAAAGAACAATGTGTAATGTATCAACTAGTGATTTCTTACTATTTATCTTCTTTTCTTGAAATTCTGTAATATTTCTACCTTTTTCCTGTTTTTTTTCTCTTTAAATAAAAAAATGAAAAAAAAGTGAAAAAAATATAATTAGGGTCTTTGTTCAATTTTATTGTTCTCTGTATATCTATTAAGATTTGTACATGATTATACTTAATTTTTTTTTAAGATTTATTTATTTGTACAAGTATGCAAAATGTAATGACTGTCTTTATTAAGCCATAATATATAGGTGGTGCAGGATGAAAAATGAAGGCCTCAGTTTTATTTTGTTCAGAATGCAACATATCACACACCAATCTTCTCTTTAATGCACACTAATTTGTTTGAAAGGAGTTTCCAGCAGAGAGTTCCAAACTGCTCTTTCCTCTTCCTTGATTTACCATTTCTGGGCTCCATTACTTTTTCAGTGCTATCATTCTCTTCATTTCTTGTATTTTGCTTGTGAAAACCAGCATGGAGAACCCAACCAGCTTCTCTAGATTTTCCGTGGATCTCTTTGTTTAGATTTCTTTTTTCTCTGAACCAAGAGTTGAAATCTGAATGTTTGCTTCTGGGATAACCAACTCTGATAGAAAACAACAGGAGGCCCCTGCTTTTACAGGGGTTCCCTTTAATACTAGTCTTCTGAATGTCTCTTTCTATTAATGTGTTTATTGTCCACCCATACATGTCATTGTCACATCTAACATGCCAAATAATTGGCCACAACAGGTATCTCAGATCAGCTGAGAAAAAATATATTCTGATTTTTATGGCCTATCGTTTCTATTCTTTGAAACTATGAGAGCTTGAGTGAGCTCCATGAGCCTCAATTTGTCTTTCAACTATAATACTATCTTGAGCTTCTACCTAATATGAAACTGTCTTGTAGATAACATAGTACAAATATCTGAAAACAATTTAAAGTCATACATTATAATAGAAATGCAAGGTTTTTATTTCATTCATACAGAAGGGAAGTTTGGAAGAAAATTGGGTAGGCCAAACCAGGAGTAGGTGAATGAAACTGGTTTAGGAAGAGATTTAGTTAGGACTGTAAGGACACAGAGCATGATAGCCAGGGAGTGAGGTCAGAGGAAGTAGGAGGCTACTCAGGAAGTCAGTTGGTACAGGAATTTCAGGCAAAGGTTGCCTGCCTGGTAGGGAGGAATTCTGAACATCACCACAGAGCTCAAGCTGCTTGGGCAAGGAAGAGAGGGAAAAATGGGACCACTCAGCTGGCAGAAAGGGGAAGACTGAAGGACTGGATTGCTTCCTAGGGTCATGGAGCCAGCTAACTCGGAGAGGGCATAAAGAAGCAGGCAGGGAGGGTAGTTGTAGGGGAAATACTTCTTGGTGATGAGAAAGTCTGAGGCAGAGTCTAGAAACTGAGTGGCTGAAATGAGTGTGTAAGAGAATATTGTGGATAAGGAGTGCAACCCTGGAAAGCAGGTGTGTTAAATGGGTTGGACCAGGAGATGTGGAGCTGGGGAGGAAGCCTAGTCAGAAGACCTAGGCCTTAAAGGAGGATGACAAATTGTTGGTCTGTTGGTGGCTCTGAGAAGCAAGAGGAGCTTCTGTTTCCTTAGGTGTTTGTCCCAGTGAGAAATGGATCCTTTCTTTCAAGAGAGCTGCAGAAGTTAGTTCAGCAGCCAACTTAAGGGAGGCCCGGATTTTAGAGAAAATTCTTTCAGAATGAGTTGAAGGGGAAGGGAGTCTATGTACTGTAACATGGGGATTTTCTGGCTAAATTGGAAAGCTGAGGGAGAGGTAGAAGGATCAACTGGTGAGAAAAAACCAGGAGTTATGCAGTTGAGGAAAGGATTTTTTCAAGTCAGCACATAGCCTTACTAGATGTTCAGTTCAGTCCTGCTATTTTGACGATTACAATCCAAGGAGGGAGTAAAGGTTTGGGGGAAGGGAAGTGGAGAACAGTAACAAAATACCTGATAATTCTTTTTCTAGAGGCTTTGAGGAATATATTAGAAGGAAAACAGTTGAGTAAATTAAGTTAGGAATGTAGTCCCTAAATTCCAAGGCACTTAGAAAAGAAATTTCTCAAGAGGTAGTTGAAGATGTTACAGTGTGATCAAGAACAGAGCCCTGGAGTAGACAGATGAGGAAAGAGAGTACTGTTTTCTGGCATATTTCTTTGATTGCATCACCAAAACTATATGGAGCATATAAAACTGGAAGATGCCAATATAAAGATTGAACAGGAGGAGGTGGGTGGTAAGAAGTACTATAAAAGGAACTAAAGGTGAAAATACAGCATTCAAGTGGAAAGAAGAAACATTTTGAGAACTAACCAATGGCAACATTCAGGAAGTAGGGATTGTGAGCCCAGAAATGACAGGATATTGCACTACTCTATTACTTTTGGGATAGGCAGGGGAAGAGGGAGGTGAGAGGGATGTTTGGAAAATAGAAGTTTACAAGAGCCATGAATTAGAATTCTGGCAGTCTCAAGTGAGAAGAATGTAAAATACATCTTGGGCTTGGAATAGACCACACACACCAATTGTGTAATTTAATAGGGGAAGTTGAAGGAAGAGCCATTAATTATAGAAAGATTTCACCTTAAGAAGCTGAAAAGAGATCTAATGTACATGATGAAGATTATAGGTAATAAAATTATACTGTGTGTAAGATTCTTGCTAAATGAATTGGTTTTAGCTGCCTTTGCCACAAGAATGAATGACTGTAAGTTGATCTGTCAATTTGCTTCCCAGTGATTACCCTTTTACTATATATACATATGGAATCTATTCAATAATATTTATTTTTAAAGAGGAAGAAAACAACTATAATAAAACTATAGGGAATCACCAATATTGTTTGTATTTTCAACAGTGAGAAAGCAAAAAAGCACTGAAATGATATTATTTTAAAGGAATGTGTGATAACTGAATAAAGATAGTACTTCCTGTTATTAGAAAATTCCCTGAAAAGATGGTATAGTTAATGGTATGTGTCTGAGAAGGGACAATTGCTGTGTGAGTGTGAGACGGTAGTGTTGAATCCCTTAGCTTATGGCAAATGAGAGTCCTAAGATAAAGGCAATAACATGAAAGGCAGCACACAGAGATAGGTCTGAGGAAGCTACAGTTCTGCAATGATCTCTAACTTCCAAAAGCCAATATTTTTCCTCTTTTCTGTTTCATTATTTGTCGCAGTTTAAATGCAGAATGATAACAACTGCACCAGTGTGGTGCTGCCTAAATATCAATTGTTCTGGAAACAGTGTTTCTCTATTAATACAAATGATAGTACTATCTAAATGTTCAAATGTTCAAACTTCATATCTTCACTTATCACTTATTTGATCCCAAGCTCAGGATTAAGTAAAATAGGATTTCTGAGCTCTTAAAATGGTTACCATGTATCCAATGGGCTTTATTCCTAGGACAGACCCTTGGCCTTTCTTTACTCAAAGACCGGAAGTCCTATATCAGGAAAAACTTTTCTCACAAAAGTTTGCCTGTCTAGCTATCTGGCCCATAGCAGATTAGAGAATAGAAGAGGAAGAGGCAAAAAGTTAGATATAATGATAGGGATAAAAAGTAAAAGCTTTGCCTGACAGAGGAATGTGGAGCTATAAAAATGAGATAGAAAATAAAGTAGTAATATTCAGTGAACTGGGGCTCTGTAGTATAGGGAAAAAGGGTTCTAGACTTCGTAGAAGTGCTTGAGGGGATGTTTAGATTGATGAGCCTGTATGATCAAGAATGTTTTCAGTTGGAATGTGTTCACTCTGTTAAGAAGTAAAGGGACAAATGGTATATTTTAAAAACTTCAAGCCCAAAGGGTTAAAACAATTAAAATATACTTTAGCTTTTAAAGGAATATGCATCGGTTATCTCAAAAATTCATTTAAGCAATGCTTGCGGTAATGAATGATTATCATTATTGGGTCTTAGGTATAGGAGGATGAGAAAACATGCAAGAAGTGAAAAATTGAGAGAAGAGTAATGGGCTATGAAAGTAGATGAGGAGGAAAGAATGAAGAACATCTCAAGTGATTAGACAGATGGGGAGAGTATGGATTTCTGTTTATGGGATCAGAATCTAATGTTGGGGCCAGGGATATAGCTCAGTGGCACAGTGCCTACATGGCAAGCTTGAGGTCATTAGTTTGATTTCTGGGTCAAAACAAACAAACAAACAAAATCAAAGGTTGCCTGCTCAGGGATTACAGCAGATGCATAAATATGATCTATGAAGTCACTTCAGGAAATGATAGAATTTCTGTGACGGTTTCTGATTCTCATTGGGATACTTTGTTCTCTATCAACATAATACTGAATCCCAATCACATGTAATACTTGGCTGGTTCATTGACAGGAAACATGAGATTGAGTCACATCAGTGTAAGTCACAAGCTCCCAAGCTTCTGTTTAGAACTAGATATTGGCCAGACTTTAACTTATACTTATTATTTTCTAAGGGAAAAAGAACTTAAATTGTGCAAACCATTTTGGCAAGCTATTTATAATATTCTATGACTTAGCTGATTTTTCTCCATCAACATAAAAGAAAATCCAGGAAAATCTCATGCTTTGAATTAAGGCAAAATTGTTTGTCTTTCAATTGGTGTTTTTGCTAGACATTTCTTCTTCATCGTTTCTTTTTTATAGTATAGCATGCGTGGGATTTTAAGGCTGAGGCTTATGGTAGGCCAACTAAGGGCATAACCTGACAGGAAGTTACAATGTGTCCTAAGATAAAGACCAATGATTGTTTATAAAGGATTCTTTGAGCGTTTGATTTCTCTTATATTTGATTATCCTTAAAAATTGTATCACTTAGCAAACCTTTAGCTCACGCAATCCCATCTGGGTTGGAAAGGATTCTTCCCCAACTGGGTATCACATTCTAAACCAAGATAGACCTTTATTAAAAGGACATCTCAACTTTACATGGCTTCAAATATAATTTTATCATCAAGTGAAATAATTTACCTATCATTTGTTAGGTCATATTTTTAGATTTTATTTTCTTAAAAGGTTAATTCTAATCAGCCACTTTTGCTTATAATTAGAGTGGCCAGTCTGAGACACTTCATTCAGAGCCTCAGCCATACAGAAATTACAAGACATTTTCCCTCATTGAACAGAAAATTTGAAATCTTAGATCAAATATTGGCAAGTTAGTTTGTTAAATTGTATAAAATTGATGCTGTGTGTGGTGACTTCCTAGAGCTGAAAAAGAGGGGTGTATGGACAAAGGAAAACTAATTAACTCTTACCCCAGTGGGCATCTCTCTGATGCTGTCTAATGG
Source organism: Hydrochoerus hydrochaeris (assembly GCA_004027455.1). Lineage (NCBI taxonomy): Eukaryota > Metazoa > Chordata > Mammalia > Rodentia > Hydrochaeridae > Hydrochoerus > Hydrochoerus hydrochaeris. Next base: position 15,494 of record PVLA01013152.1, read on the forward strand.
AAGCCATGCTGCCCTGTTTTCCTTCTTTTACTCTTCATCCCATCCCCCACCTCAAGCCTATATCTTTCTTTTATTCTCTGTCACCAAGATGCTTCCTGATGCCATAGTGATCAAATCTTTTCCCTTTAAGATGAAGCCAGTATGTATGCTACATTTAGAAAAATGGACCTCTGAAACAGGGTTTTAAAAAAATAAACTAATACAGAGATGATGTCCAGAGGTTATTGTATGATGTGCCTTAGGAAGATATTCAAATGTGTTGGGATAATTTCCAGGTGTCTACTGTAAAATGTTTCAACAGGAAATAGGTGAGAATATTGGGAAATGTCTTGTTTTTGTCTCTTTTCAAATTAATTAATTGTGATTTGCTATTTCCCCTACAGATCATCTAAATGCTGTTTAGAGTTGTGATTAGCCTGTGTTTTCTATTTGTCAACTTAATCTTTCTGCCATAGATAGTTTGTTACATATCAGTTGCATAATGAGTCAGAGTTTGATTTACTGGGGCTGAAAGAAGGATAAATTGTAACATCAACTTTTACTTCTTTGAAGGAAATTCAGAAAAATCTCTGTATCCTAGCAGCCAAATACCCTAAGATTTATGTCCTAGGACATTTAGTTCCTCATTGTCCTGTTTTTCACTTCCATTTTTTTTCCTCAACTAAAATGCATTCTAACTCAGAATATATAATGTACTTTGACTAATCCTCAACCAACAAGACAGATATTACATATCCAAATCAATTTTGCCTTTTTTCAATCTGTTGCTTCAAGAACATTTCCACTTAAAGGAGTTCAGTGTTCCTTCCGAATTCTTTTGGGAATCGTTTTCAGAGGTTGTGACATATTCTATTGAATGAGCTTCAGTATCACAAATCTTGGTCTTTTGAAAATGTGTAATTTTTTGGAAAGGTTAAAATTTGTCAAGTGTCAAGCATGTTGTATTAGTAACTAGCATAACTGACCATTACTATTTTTGGATTAAAATTAATTTTAGCAAAGAAATTCATGTATTCTTTGTTCACAGTGGAGGTAAAATAAGACAGAGGTAACAGAGTCCACCTACAACCAAGTTTGGAGATGAGAAATTTTTATACAAAAAGATATGTCATCAAAATGGGGAACATGTTTGCCACTCAAACAATAATTTTAGACTGTTGAGTGATTTCTTCAAATTTTAAAACTAAAGTTATGCTAGTTTCTTGAAATTAGAGAAATTTTCATATTTTTTCTATTGTTTGCTGTAATGTAAATCTTTGGGTCTCAAACTCAAATTTGTCTATATATTGTAACCACCCACACGATTACAATGTGCAGCCAAGGATGGAAATCATGGGTTTAAATAATTATTTGCTCTTGAAAATGAGATGGTCTGCTATAAATTCACACGAGGAAAAGCGCTTTTCAGGCTTTCTACATCTTTTGAATCAATTTTGGTGATTTTCTAATTTTTAAGGAAATCACCCATTTCTCTAGATTGTAAAAAACACATTGCTGTAGATGATGATCTTTTTTATTCATTTATAAATCTTCCCTTTAATTCTGTGTCTTTATATTTTTAAAAACCTTTAACCTTTTTAAATTTGTTTCAATTTAAATCTCAGGTTCATGATGTGTTTATCAATTTTTCTCAAAGAACTATTTTTTCTGAAGAACTCTTTTTTTCACCCCTCTATCTATCATATTTGGACTGTGGGTTATCAGAAAATGTCTTGGTTACTTTTATCTCATTGCTGGGACAAATACCTGATGCCCAAATTGAAGGAAAGTTTTATTTAGCTCACAGCTTGTGGAGATTTCGGTCCATAATCAGCTGGCTTCAAGTAAGGTGGTGTGGCAGAGGGAAGAAGTTCAAGGCAGCAGAAAGCAGCAAAAAAACAGCAAGAGCAAAAAGGGAGGAGAAGAAAGAAAAAACTCTTTCCATCCCTTGTATTGTATATAGGCTACCCACCCTAGGGCAGTGGGTGTAACACTCACACCCATAATCTCAGCATTAGACTGTGAATCAATCGCATATTCTAGAAGCCTGCCCCCATGACTGCATGAGGTTTTGGGGGGACATCCAGGCACAAACCATAATGAAAAATAATACAAATAATTAAAATTATAATCAAATATATAACATCTGTGAGGTGCTCACTATAAACTACAATTTTTTATCATTGAAAATATATTACTAATATAAGAAAGAAATGCTGTTGAGATATTTGTGCCATGAATGAAAAAAAGAAACTCAGGCAGTTAAGTAATCTATAATCTGTCCATGTTCACAGAGTAAGGGAAGAGGATGGGATTTCAGTCCACAGACTTGTTCTAGTATTTGTACTCTGCCAAAAAAACTCTGAAGAGGAGAGATGAAAGACAAATTATTTACAGATCAATAAGAAAGCTAATAGTATTAATGTGCCCTCCAATAACTAGAGTACAGTTTTTTAGATCCACTGAAACATATACCAATTTAATTTGCATATTAGATTTACTTTGTAATTGATTCTTATTTGAATAAATAAATTAATCACAGTATAAAGGTAAGGTCCTCACCACCTAGAGATTTGGCAAGGTGTATACTACATCTCTAAAACATATTTCTAGCTTTCCTCTTTTTCTAAATGTCTTATTTTGTTTTAAGTAATAAGGTAATAAAATCTTTTCTATTTGGTTATGTTACCTGGGATTAATATGATTTTAAAAAAAATTTTATTAGTATATTTTTGTTGTACATAATGATTACATGCTTTGTGATACATGTACATAACACATCTTAATTCTCTTTTCATTCTCCCCTCCTCCCTCCTTCAATAGATCCCCTTTCCATTTGAAAAAGATCTATCTCTCTACTTCTTATTATCTCTTTTTTTTATTTTGTTTTTTATATTTTGAGTGTCTCACACAAAAGAATTTATGTGATATTTAAGCTTGTGTATCTGATTAGTGTTACTTAACATTATGGCCTGAAGGTAAATCCACTTTCATGCAAATGACTAAAGCTTTCCTTCTTTGTAGCAGAGTAGTACTCCATTTTATATAAACACCACATTTTCTTTATCCATTTAACTGTTGATGGACACATAGGCTGCTTCTGAGATTTAGCTATTGCTCATTGTGCTGCTATAAACATATATATGTGCTTATCACTATAATATGATGTCTTTAAATCTTTTGAGAAGGTACTCAGAAGTGGAATAGGTAGATCAAATGGAATTTCTAGTTTTAGGTTTTTGAGGAATTTCTACACTGATTTCCTTAGTGATTGTACTAGTTTATGTTCCCGTCAACAATGTAAAAGGGTTCTTTTTTCCCCACAGCCTCACCAGCAGTTGTTGTTATTTGATTTCTTGATTATGGCCATTTTTTCTGGAGTAACATGGAAATTCATTGCTGTTTTAATTTGTATTACTCTAATGTCTAGAGATGTTGAACATTTTTTCATGTGTTTAGTCCCCTTTGTACTTCTTCTGAGAAGCGTCTATTCACTGCAATTGAATACTTTATAATTAGATCTTTTATTTTGGACCGAATAAAATTACTTTTTTATTAGGTCTACTTTTTTGAACTCTTTATGTATCCTAGATATCGACTCTGTGTCCTTAGAATAGCTAGAAAAAATTTTTCCTATCCTTTAAGTTGTCTATTCACTCTGTTGGTTGTTTCCTTTACTGGGCAGAAGCTTTTTAATTTGCTATGATCTCTGTCTAAGATCACATGGCTAATTGTGTCTGGAGTTGTTTCCACATCCGTTATTATTTTCATTGATCCACATATCTGTTGGTGTGACAGTACCATGGTATTTTTATCACTGTAGCTTTGTAATATAACTTGAAGTCTGGGATTGTGATCCCTTAAGCCTTGCTCTTCTTACTTAGAATTGCTTTTGCTATTCCATGTCTCTTTTGGTTCCATGTGAATTTTAGGATGCTTTTCCCCAGTGCTGTGAGAAATACTATTGGTATTTTTACTGAGATTGGTTTTTTACTTCCTTGGTTAGGTTAAACCCTAAATGTTTAATTTTTTTGTGATGCTATTTTGAAAATTAATTTTCTCTACTTTTTTTCGCAGTGGGTTTATTGTTGATGTAAAGGAATGCTGTTGATTTTTGTGCATTAACTTTGTATCTTGCTATGTTACTGAATTTGGTTATTAATTCTAGTTTTTGGTGGAATTTTTTGAGCCTTCTATGTAGAGGATCATGTCATCTTGCAAATATTGATAAGTTGACTCCTTCGTTTTTCTTACTTGATTACTCTGGCTAATGTTTTGATAACAATATTGAATAGCATTGGTGATAGTGGATATCTCTGTTGTTCCTGATCTGAGAGAAAAAACATCCAGTGTCCTACTCATTTGGATTTTATTAGATTGAGAGAAGGTCTTTCCATTTCTGTTTTCTTCGGGATTTTTTTTAAAGAGAATAAAACTATCCGAAATAAAATAAAGCCAATGAAAACAAGCCAGTGTAAGTGGCACAGGACTTCAAAACAATAGGAGATCAATGATGGTTACCATAATGCCTCTTGTTGTTTTCAAAAGAGCTGCAGATACCTTCAGACATAGTAAAAATCAAACAAAATAGAACAGAATGGAACCAATAAAAACAAAACAATGAATACAATAAAGGACTTCAAAACAAGATAAGAGTAAATCTAAAATGGCTACCATAATATATCTTATCTTTGAAATAGCTGCCCATACCATTGGATATAATAAAACCAAAACAAAACAATCAACCCAACAAAACAATGAAAATGATACAAGACTTCAGGATGATAGGGAGTTAACAATGGCTACCACTTTTAGAATGCTACACTGTATATTATTATCCTCTGAATAGATGATCAGACTACCAGTTTTAGACCTGAAAAGTCAGTGAAACACTAAATACTACAAGCATTAATTTCTATTTTACCTCAATAACTATCATTGCAGCCTGTGTTTCTCTGGATCAGCAGGTCACTTGTGGTGGTGGTGGTGGGGTTGGCTCTTCTTGTTTCTCAGCCTGTGGGCTGGAAGGGGCTGGCATCTGGCTGTCCCTACAGTGGCCCATGCATGACGTTGATTTGCAGGCTTGTCTCTCTCTTCCTTTCTTGCTTGCTTTTGTTATCTTGTGAGTGCCATGAACTGTTTCTTTTGTAATGGCCCTCTGCCAAGCCACCCTGCCTTGGAACCAGCTGATTATGGAATGGAACTCCTACAAACTGTGAGCCAAGTAAATCTTTCACCCTTTAACTTTGGGTATTGGGTACTTTGTCTCAGCAACAAGAGAAAAGTAACTAAGATATATGGTAATATGCATGGCATAGTTTTGATTTATGTCCATTTATTCAAGCATGCTTTATGGGCTAGTATAAGCTGTATTTTGGAGAATCTCAAGTGCTTCATAGAAGGATGTATATTTTGTTGTCATTGGGTGGAACACACTGTATGTATCTATTAAGTTATTTTTTTGAAGATTTGGTTCAATTCTGATATTTCTTTGTTGATTTTTTTGTCTAGTTGATCTATCTAAAAAAACTGGGATATTGATGCCTTCCACTGTAATTGTATTGGTGTTTAACTGATCTTTATGTCTAGCAGTGTTTGTTTTATGAAGTTGAGCACACTGAGTTTTATTGCATATGTCACCTCTTCCTGTTGAATTGTTCTCTTAACCAACATGTAGTGACTATCTTTGCCTCTTCTGATCAATTTTGGCTTAAAATCTATTTTGTCTGAAATTAAGATAGCTACCCTTGCTTTTCTCTGGGCTCCACTGCGTGAAGTATTATTTTCTATCCTTTAATTTTTAATCTGTGTATTTATTTTTGGATATAATTCATTTCTTTTATACAGTATGTCCCTGACTTATCAACACTGAAGTTGCAAACAAGTAGCAGAAGTAGCTCACCTTTCTGCTGGACATTGTCACAGTTGTGCTGCTGTGTGCTCACTGTACAGAGTAGTAGCCTATAGTACTATAGTGCTATCAGAGCCCAAGATTTCTGGAAGCAAGAGGAAAAGCTTTCCATTGTACATTTGTGTCAAATGCGTGTAAGACTCACTTTGTTGGACTTAATGAATGAATCTGACTTACAAATGTTTCTGGATTTTATGTACTGCATATCATTGAGTTTTGTTTCATGATCCATTCTGCCAGTCTGTGTCTTTTTATTATATAATAGTGAATCATTACTGAAAGGTATTGACTTAGTCCTGTAATTGCATTGATTTCCTGTAAAGTATTTCCTTTTTTTCTCCTTTATGCTTAACTGATCACTGTGCCTAATGTATTCATCCTATTAGATTATTGACATTATTGGCATTATTGACTTCATTATCTCTTTCTACAATATCCTTTAGAATTTGGTTTGGTGGTCAAGTATTTCTTGAATTACTGTTTGTCATGCAAATTCCTCATTTATCATTTCATTTTGAGTGTGTTATAGGACATATAAGCCTGGGTTGGAAGTTATCATCTTTTATCTTTCACTCCAAACTCTCCTTGCCTTTAAGGTTTATGTTGAGCAGTCTGCTGTAATTCTAATGGTTTTACCTTTATAAGTGATTTGTTGTTTTTCCCTAACATCTTTTAAGATCTGTACCTGTTTCCCGTGCAGTTTGGCTCTTGTTCATGGATTCTCTACCAACCCTTATGTCTTCAAGATTTTTACCTACTTTGTCTTCCAACAGATTTAGTGTTTCTGTTTTAATATTTAGATCTTTGATCCATTTAGATTTTAGTTTAGTACATGGTGACAGGCATGGGTCTAATTTTAGTTTTTGGCATATGGATAGCCATTTTTTCCAGTACCATTTATTAAAGAGACTATCATTTTCCAGTGAACATGCTTGGCCCCTTTATCAAAGATAAGGTGGTTGAATGTGTTCGTAGTTGTATCTTCTAGTTTATTCCATTGATCTTCAAGTCTGTTTTTATTCCAATACCATGTTGATTTCATTACAGTAGCTTTGTAGTAGTCTTATTAAAGAGTTTCTGCATGTCCAAATAAATCTCCAGCAGACTGAAAAGAAAACCTACAAACTGGGAAAAAATCTTAGTGAACTGTCCCTCAGACAAAGGACTTATGTCTAGAACTTACAAAGAATTAAAAAAAAATTAGACACCCGAAATTCAAAGACCCAATCCAAAAATGGGCATCCAAGATGAGCACACAGTTCTCAGATGAAGAAATACGAATGGCAAATAAATACATGAAAAAATGTTCATCATCATTGGTCATTAGAGAAATGCAAATTAAAACCACACTGAGATGCCATCTCACTCCAGAAAGAATGTCCAGGTTCAACAAAGCTATCAACAAAAAATGCTGGAGAGGCTGTGGGGGAAAAGGAACTCTTCTGCACTGTTGGTGGGAGTGTAGACTGGTGCAACCACTGTGGAGGTCAATCTGGAGATTCCTCAAAAAGCTGGGGTTGGAGGTCCCATTTGACCCAGCCTTTCCACTGTTAGACATATTCCCAGAAGAACTGAAAACATCTTACCACAGTGATATATGTGCACCCATGTTTATAGCAGCACAATTTGTAATAGCCAGATCTTGGAAACAACCTAAATGCCCATCAACTGAGTAATGGATAAAAAAATTGTGGTACTTTTTATATAATGGAGTACTACTCAGCTATAAAGAATGATCACATTGAGATATTTATAAATAAATGGATGCAACTTGAATCCATACTCATAAGTGAAATAAACTCCAATATATAAATACCATATAGTCTCCCTAGTGTAAGAAATGGTAAGAGTACAGAAGATTTTATGGTAATCATGGTTCACTATTATATTGCTTTGAAGTCTTATGTTTTCATTCATTAGTTGGAATGGTTTTATTGTGTTTTGTATGATCTTAATATATGTGATGGTATGAATAGTTACTTTGAAGAAAAGACAATATGGCAGCCATTGTTGATTGAATATCATCTTGCTCTGAAGTCCTACCATGCTTTTGTTTTTCTATTACCATTGGTTCTATCATGTTGTGTCTTATTGGATTTTAATATGTATGTTAGTATAAACAAATTTTTTATGAAAAATGGGATAATATAGTAGCCATTGTTCATCTTCAGTTATTTGATTCAGAATGCCTTGTAATACTTTCATTCTCTTGAGTGGTTTTATTCTATTTTGTTATGTTTGACATTATAGTTCGTAAAGCTAAGCTCAACTATTTCAAAGAAAGAGACATTATGATAGCTACTGTTAATATCCAATTGTCTTGCTGTAAAGTGCTGTGTTGCTTACATTGTTCTGTTCTGATCTGCTTAGATCTGTCCTCTTTTGTTTTATTCTCTTTAAAATAAAAAAAAATTTTAAAAAGATCTGTACCTTTGTTGGACTTCTGGAATTTTGTCTATGATGTAGAGAGGTTCTCTTTTGATCATGGCTATTTTGGGTTCTATATCCTTCCCTTAAGTATCTTTCCCTGTGTTTGGCACATGTTCTACTATTATTTATGTAAACAGATTTTTTAGACTTTCTGTGCTGTGTTCTGATTTTTCACTAATTCCAATTAATCTTAGGTTTATTTGTGTCATCTAGTAGCTGTTGTGTTCAGTTTTCAGGTTGTCATGTTTTTAAGATATCTCTGATAATTTGTCTTTCAAAGAATTTCTATCTTTTAACTTTGGTATTTTGTTTTCACAGTGATTGTTTCTGGTGTCTATACTCTTGACAGAATTGTTAGTCTCCTGTATTTCTGTTTAGGAAATACACTAAATGCAGCCCACACTCAGGAGGAGGTAAATTGGGCTTCACTGTTTAAAGTTAATGTGAAAGAATTTATGGATATTATTTTAAACCAATAGTTCAATGTGAATAACTCACTATCATTGTATTTTAAACATTTCTCCTTGCACAGGCTCTAATTCTTTGCTAAACTGCTTATTTATGTTTTGTATCTTTTTGTGTAGCTTAGATAGCTTTTATTAGTGTCTTCTGTGAGCTCCATGATCATTTTGTTTATTATATCTATTATCTGTTTAGTTACATCTTCTGTGAGCCTGCTGAGCACCTTATTGATCTGTTTTTTTAATCTCATCTGTTATCTTTTCAAATAATTTGACTGTGTGACTTTTACTGCCCTCCCTCTTGATGCCCCATGGTATGGCTTTGGGGGAGTTGGGAGTTTGGGGAGGCAGTTTATTGCATTGTCTTCTCATGTTTCTATTGTTTTTGTTGTCTGTTTCTTTTCTGTTTAGTTTTGTGGTCCCTTATAGAGAAAATGCGCACTCAGAGCATGGCTAAATATAGTTCTCTGATACTGTATCAAGGTCTGACCATCTCTTTATATTTGGAAAGGGGAAATGCAGTATAATTGGCCCAGCACTCAGTTCTCCAGAAATGGACCACAGTATTGTTAATATCACAAATATAATCAGGGTATTGGCATATAAAAAAACCTAATAATAACAACTATGCAGTCCTGGCAGTATCAAGTTAATAAGCCATGGTAACATCATCCAAATCAAAGTGGATATTGACATACCATAAGAAGCATTAATGTACCATGCTTTACTTTAGAAAAAAATTTATACTTATAAACACTAAAACAAATCCAATACTGACATACAGAAGATATCTAGTAAATATGACAATTATACCTACACTAATGATAGAAAAGAATTCAGCAATAGTAACATAGAGTTAACTATCTATTGAAAGATTAATAAAGCTAATATTAAAGACATAGACCTGGGAATGGACAATTCAGGAAGAAAATTTGAAAGACTTAAACTGTGAGATGAGGGCAGAAAAGATGAAGGATAATATTAAGGATTAGAAGGGTATTTATAGAATTAGATAAAGGTAACAGAACAAAAGAAATAGAAGATTAAAAATGAAGAAAAAAGAAATGCTAAAGAGAATAAATATAGAAAAATTAAAAGGAAAAAAGCAAAGAAAAATAAGAAAAAGAGTAAGAAAAACAAGAAAGAGAGTAAGAAAAACAAGAAAGAGAAAAAGGATAAAGGAAAATCCCCCCAAACACCAATAAATCTATGAAGAAGTAAGAGGAAAGAGAAGAAAAAGAAAGATGAGTTTAAAAACAGAGAAGAATTTTATGTATATTTTCGAATGAATGGTTTCTTTTTAGAACCTACAATTATGGAGTCCAGAAAGTCAGTTTTCTCTACCTAGCTTTAAGGTCTGTGGGTTTGTGAGGTGCCCCGTATTGTAGCAACCCCTCTTTTTATGCCAGGCTGTGGCAGTGTCCACGCTGAGACATGTCCTTGCTCTTATTGGTAGATAGAGATGGCAGTCAGACCTCAGATATGTAATGGATGTAGGCAGAAAGGCAAGGGTTCAAGTACATAATCCTGGCTCTTTAAGCCATTTCTGAATACAGTTTAAGCTGGACTTGGCCTCTCACTTCTGGAGGCAGGGCCTGTGCCCTTCCTTGCCTGAGTTCAGACTTCTCAGGGGATTTCTTTGTAGCCTGCTCTCTGTCCATGAGTCTCCTGTGGCTCTCTCTCACCTAGAAACTGTGGGAGGGCAACATCCAGCCCATACTTCTGGGAGGGCAGGTATCCTCCCCATGAGCCACAAACTGAGCAGAGTCCCGATTGTTTTTCTATTTTCTGTATTGTAGACCATCTTTCCAACTTCTTTGTAGCTTTTAATTTTTCTTGTCAGTTCCTTCCCATTTCCTGGCTATGAATTTCTCTTCTTTTCTTTACCAACTCTTTATTTTCCAGTACCTGGATTCCAGATTTTGGGGAGGATGTACTTTGCTGCCACCTCACCCCACCATTTCCCCCTTCTGTCTCTGTCTCTGTCTCTGTCTCTCTTTGTCTCTTTTCTTTTTCCTTTTCTTTCCTTGTTTTTTTTTTTTTTTTGAGACAGAGTCTTACTACATAGTTCATACTGGCCTTGAAATCACTGTGTAGCTCAGTCTGGCCTTGAACTTTTGGGGATCCTCCTGCCTCATTTTTCAAAGGGCTATAATTACAGGTGTCTGCCACTGTGTCCAGCTTGCACTTGCTCCTGATTTTACAGAAAAAGCTTTCAGTTTTTCTCTACTTAATAAGATATTGGCAATAGAGATTTGTCATAAATGGCTTTTATCAGATTCAAATACAGTCCTTTTATATTTAATTTCTTCAGTGTTTTTTTTTATCATGAATGGATGGTAGATTTTGCCAAAACATTTTTCTGTCTCTATTGAGATGATCATAGAACTAACTTTTGAAATTATATATCTTCATCATTTTTTCTCTTTTCTAAATTTCAGCTTTTTATCTTTGATTAGCTTTATTGTTCTTTTTCCAATTTCTTAGGTTGAATCAATCTTTCATGTGTATCTTCCCTACTAATGAAAGCATTTATACATGTTTTCTGATTTTAATTTTGACTGAGCCTTCTACGGAACTTGTAATTTTGCTTTTAATTTTCTTTTTGAGCCAATGTTTATTAGGACTACAGTTGTTAATTTCTGAGAATCTTAATTCAAGCACTCAGAACTTTTTCTAATCATATTTTATTATTTGTTAAAGATTTCTTTAAAGTCAAGAATAAGGTTGTTTTTTTGTTTCATGGACAAATTTAAATGCAAGATTAATTATATTCTCTATTTGTAAAGTTCTTCATTTATTTATTAAGTTGTTTATTGATTGCATATTCACTTTTCCTTATTTTTGTGCTGTATCTCTCTAAATATGTGCATTATATGTTGTTGTGTAATGAGTCACCCTAATCTTGGTACCCAAAAACAACAGCATCTAGTATCTTAGTTTCTATGGGTCAAAAATGTGGGTGCAGCTTAGCTGTATAGCTCTAGCTCAAGGTCATGGAGTAGTAATCAAACAATTACTCAGGCTATGCTCATCTGAAAGACTGACTGAAGCTGGAGGACCTATTTCTAAGATGGCTAATTCACATGGTGGCAGGTGAGGAATAACATATCACCTCCTCACTGAGCTCATGAGCCTTTCCACAATGCTATCTGTGTAGTCTCATGACATAGCACTTGACCTTCCCTATAGTTAATGATGCAGGGAAACTGGTGTCTTTTATGAGTTATTTTCTGAACCTGTACATCATCACTTCTGTTGTCTTTCTCTGCTGTTCATTAGAAGCAAATCACTAAATGCAGCCCACACTCAGGAGGAGGCAAATTGGGCTTCACTGTTTAAAGTTAATGTGAAAGAATTTACGGATATTATTTTAAACCAATAGTTCAATGTGAATAACTCACTATCTTTGTATTTTAAACATTTCTGCTTGCATCGTTAGTAAGTATCTGAAACACAATCTTACTCTTTTGTATATTGACAAGAACATGAATTGTAACTTCTTCATAAAGTGCCTTTTATTATGACTTAGTATTGCTTTGTGGGCCTATTTAATGCTTTAATCTTGAATTTTACTTTATTTGGTATTAAGATTTCCATTCTTGCTTTCTCTTTGTTGCATTTATCTTGTTTTCAAGTCAGTTACTTTAAAAACTTTACTTACTTTTTTCTTACGTGTACCTAATTTTTGTGTTTTAACACATTCTGGTGATCTTGGTGATCTAGTGAGAATTTAATCCGCTTAAATGTAATATAAAAACAGGTGTATTTAAAAATGTTTTTGTGTTCTACCTTACTGTTTACTTTGGCTTATTTTTTTTCCTTTTCTTTTTGCTGTTTTGGTGAAGTGCGCTCTCTCTCTCTCTCTCTCTCTTTTTCTTTTTCTGGGGGGGGGGCACCAGGGATCGAACTCACGATCCCTGGCATTAAATTTGGGTATTAAATTTGTGCTAGATATGTGCTCTACTACTGAGCACATTCCTAGTCCTCCCCTCATTTTATTTTTAAATTTTGACAGTGTCTCACTAAGCTACATAGGCAGGCTCTTATGCTGCTGAGCTAAATCCCCAGCTCGCTTGCTTGCTTTCTTTCTTTCTTTCTTTCTTTCTTTCTTTCTTTCTTTCTTTCTTTCTTTCTTTCTTTCTTTCTTTCTCTCTCTCTCTCTCTCTCTCTCTCTCTCTCTCTCTATCTCTCTCTCTCTCCTTTTTAGGGCAAGGTCTTACTGTGTGGTCCAAGCTGACCTTGAACTGCTAGTCTTCCTGCTTCAGCTCTCTAAGTAGCTAAGATTACTGGTATATGCCAATGTACCCAGCTCGAAGTGTTCTTTTTAAAATTGTTATTGTATTTGCAATTTTTACTGTGCTTTTCTGTTCACTGGTAATTATCTCCCTATTCCTGACATTTTTAATAAGTAATGTGTTCATGTATTTCTTAAATAGCTGTAACTTTAGTCTCCCACCACAATCCTCTCACCCTCCCAGTAAGATAACCATTTTCACATTTTCCATATCCCTCATTCAGATAAAATTTGTAGAGCATTTTACTTTTATTTCCTCTCCTCTCCTATAAATGCAAGATATTTTTATGATATATTTTTAGGTCTTGACCATTATTAATTCCTATGTATTCGACTGGAAAAAATTAGTATATTTGTAGTTTTAAGCAATTTCCTCTTCTATTTCTAGAATCTTTGCTTGATACTTAAATGCAAGTTCCATGGTATTGTATCAATTTATATTTATTTATATATTGCAAGGTTCATTGTTTACATCTGTATTCTTTCCTCTTGGTCTTTCCCTGGCTTAAAAATGTTTTGTTATTGTTGTTATTTTAACTCTAGCCTCATTCTTTATGATTTTCATCATTTTGCTTTATGTTCTGTGTGAAAAATTGTTTTCATTTGATTACTCTTTCAGGTCCATAATGTATTTCACAATTATTCTTTTAGCACTAATCCATTGATATTTTAAATTTGAATGCCATTCTTGTGAGGGGGGGTGCTGGAGATTAAACTTGTGCTCTGGGTATTAAATTTGTGGTAGATATGTGCTCTACTACTGAGCACATTCCTGTTCTCCCCCTTATTTTATTTTTAAATTTTAAGACAGTGTCTCACCAAGTTACATATGCAGGCCTTGGACTTGCAATCCTCCTGCCTCAGCCTCCTAAGTAGCTGAGATTATGGGTGTATGCCACTATTCCTAGATTTAATAGCGTATTTTAATGCCAAGAATTTTTAACCTTTCATTCTTTATTTGATGCTTCTCTTATTATTATTATTATTACTATTATTATTATTGTTAAAATACAATTGTCTTCTGTCTCCCCTGGCAAGCCTGTTTCATTAGAGGCCATCTGCTTTTAGCACATCTGGTTGGTCTCCCTCTCTCTAGTTGCTGGATTCTCTTAAGCACTAGTTTATTTCCACTTTCTGCTTTCTGCTTAAACTACCTTAAGCCTTTCCACAGTTGGAGGAACAACACTTTGTACTTGTGCGTCAAGAATATGAAAGGAAACCTCTGTGTTCCTAGGTGCCCCTAAAAGCAAGTGTTCATGTTCTGGCTTTTGGTATGTGGAAAAAGTTGCCCTGTACCTTTTCTAGTAAAATTGAGTCTTACACCCCTCTTTCCAGATTACTCACAAGCTCTGAGGTGTAATCACCTCTTAGTCAAGGCATCCATGGGTCCTCTTAGGTTTTCACCCCAGAGCTTTCTGGTGCTGCTCCTCTCACCCCCTTCAGAGGCTGGACCTCCAGGTAGGGCCAGCAGCCTCTCGCTCTTCCTGCTCCTCAAGCTGCTTATCCCAGCCAATGGTAGGCTGCAGGAAGGAATAGTATTAGAGATGCAAAATCTTTCTATTTTAGGTTTTGATGAGTGAGCAGTAGTCTATATTTTTGTAATTGGTTATACTACTAAGGACTATATGAGTGAGGCTATGCAAATTAATGTATCAAGAAAATGTAAAATGATGAAATCTTAAAATTAGAAATACCATGGAAGCCATAATAAATTGAAGCTCATAATTTATATGGTGCCTTAGGTTTTTTTATGTGATTTCATATGTATAATCTCATTGGAGTTGCAAGATATACCTGTATAGTAAGTATAGAAGTTATCATCCCCATTTTATACATGAAAATATTAAAGAACTCGTCCAACAACACCTCGGTAATAACTGGCACTAAACTAGAATATTACTCTTCTTATTACACTCTGCCACTGCTTTTTTGTCTTCAGTTATCTTCAAAACATGTTGTTTCAAATTTTTTTAAACAGGGTAAAACCAAACACAGCAAAACAGAACATAAGAAAGCAATGTAAGAGACATAATTTCAAAGCCAGACAACCAGAGATTTTCACTATGTATCATATTGTCTCATGTTTTTTTCCAAATAGTTGTCTATATATTCACATACAGTGAATTCATACAAAACAGCATAGTATAAAACTGATCCAAATAGGATGATGAAGGCATTTTAGGTCTTCAAGACCAGACAATAGGGAAGTCATCAATAGCTATCTTACTGTCTCTCATTCTCTTCAAAATAGTTGTCCATACCTTCCAGTATGTTGAAATTAAACAAAACAAAACAGATTAAAATCACTCTGAACAAAGGATAATATAACAGTATTTCTGGATTTCACATCATGACGCCACGGAGTCAGTACTGGGTACTGTAGTGTCTCTTTTTCTTCAAAGTAGTTGTTCATTTCATCATGCATTATATAATCAGTTGTCATGTATATCCATCCTTTTGGTATTAGAGGGAAAAACAAAACAAAGCACGACAAAACAAAAAAAATTCCTAAAAAAACATGAAATGAAAGAGTCATATAAAACTGCAATACAAGGTGATCTACAGTGGTTATTATAATGTCTCTTGTTGTCTTCAATAGAATCATCTATATCACCAAGCATAGTATAATTGAGCATAGCAGTACATAGCAATACTAATAAAAATGAAACATTGGAGACATTATAAGACTTCAAAAGCAGGTAGTAACCAAACCAGATTGGGTATCCTAGTGAATCTTGTCATTTTTAGTGTAGTTGCCTATACTCTGAGACTTGATACTATCAATCATAACAGATTCGCATGAAATCAGTCAATACAAAACAGCAATCTAACAAACCAGATTCAACTAAGATCAGTCATAGTAAGACATTGTAAATTATACAGGGCTTCAAATTAAGTTAATAGGAAATTAAGGATGATTACCATATTATATCCTGCTATTTTCAGGATAGCTGTCTGTGCCCTCAAATCTAGTTTAAATAGACAAACTGGAACAGAATATAATCCATCTAAACAGAGAACTGAGAGTGATGTGGATTTTAAATCCTGATACACTATTAACAATATCCTTCCTTTTTTAGACGATTCCTCCCCTTTCACTCCCACAGGGTGCACTGCACATTTTGGGTCCCAACTCCCTCAGTTTTTAGATTGGGGGGGCAACCTGCTATTTACTTAAGTGGTTCTGAACCTTCCCACTCCTGGACTTGATCTCAAGTTTTATTCCTTTACCTACAAAAGCCTCAAGGTTTTCCTTCATTATAGCTGAGTAGTTCTCTACTGCACAAAAGTATCATGTCTTTCCAACCTATCTGCAAGTGCTGGTTGAGTTGCCCCTATTTTTCTCTGGTTCCCTGTTGCATAGAGCATTGTTTTCTCATATTTTATTTTTGGCCCATAAACCCTCTTTCAGGTTGATTATATTTCCTATACAGAGCATCTCGATGGACCCTACCTCCTGATATACTCTGCCTGTGTTTCTTTTTGTTAGTGTATCAAGGCCATCTATGTTAGAGATTATAGCCATCCTTCTCTGCCTCATTTCTGCTATGCTATTATTCTGCCATTGATTGTTTACTTTTCTTCTTCATTCCACTGTCTGCCCCATTCATTGAGGCCTCTCTGCCACTTTTTCCTAAATCCTAGTATTTTTGTCCTCTTTCTCTAGAATGTCCTTCAGTATTTTTTGTAGGGTTGCATTGGTGGTCACAAATTCCCTCAGTTCCTCTTTATCATGGAAGCAACTTGTTTCTCCATTAATTTTGAGAGACAGTTTTGCAGTGTACATCAATCTGGGTTAGAGTTATTTTCTTTCAGGGCTTGGAGTACTTTACTCCAAGCTCTTAAAGTGATGGTTTGTATCGAGAAGTCTGCTGTGATTTTGGTAGGTTTTCCTTTATAGATGATCTGTTTCTTTTCTCTGACAGCTTTTAATATTCTGTTCCTGTGATGAATTTCTGGGATCTTGATTATTATATGTCTGGGTGTACCTCTGTTTTGGTTGTAGGTGACTGGAGTTCTGTATGCCTCATACATCTGAATATCATTTCCTTTTCCTATGCTTGGGAAGTTTTCCTTAATTATTTCTGTGAATAACCTTTTTATTTCCTTTGTATTTATCCCTGCTTCTTCACTCATGTTTTTTATTCTTAAGTTATAGATCCTCTTGTTGTCCTCTAGCCTTTGTATTTTTACTGCCTGTTTCCTTGTTATTTTTAAGAGATCTTTCCTTTTGCAATCAGTCATTGAAAAGCTATCTTCAAGTTTTGTTAATCTATCTCTAGTTTCTGTGAGGCAATTTTTCCAGCTTTCAATGGAGTTTTTAATTTCCTGGTAATCTCTTTGAATCTGTTTCATGTATTCTAGGTTTTCTTTATATAATTCATTAAACATTTCTCTCATTTTTTTGTGTTCCTCCATTCTTCCATCTGTGTCTTCTTGAGAGGTGCTTATCATTTCTCTTATTAATCTTCTTATATCTTACCTTACTTGATTAATATTTCAGTTTTGAGCTCATCTATGAGGTCACGATAATATCTCTTTATTTCTGCTGATGCCATGTCTGATATTGCATGTTTGCTGCCCTCAATCTCTTTTGTATTTACCTCTCCTGGGTCAATATTCATGGGTTTGGGGGCTAGAGGCTTTTTCTTATTTCTTTGTCTTGTCATGTTTTTGGTTTTTCCATACAGGTGTATAGTGGAGGTCCCAGCCCCTTTCCTTGTTGGCTATGGTTCTTCTGAAGCACACTGACTAGGGAATTCTGCCCTCTACAGTTTGCTGTTTGTCACTGAGGTGAAAACAGGGGTGGCATATGCTGGCCCTTCCCCTCTGAATCAGTCAACTCGCAGGGGTCTTCACCACGTTAGTGTGTGCCACACCTACAAAATCAGTTTGGGACAACTCACTGGGTCCCGGCCATATTACACTACATAAATGATTTCTGGAATCCCTAAATTCTGTGTTATAACTTGCATTATATTTCCAACTCTTTAATATATTAGTATGAACAATTTAAAATGCATGTAAACAGGAGGATAGGTAAAAGTAGTAAAACCTTATGCAATTTGAAGTTTAACAAACAATTTTAAAATAGTTTGAATAATATTACTACAACTAGAATATATTAATTAATAGTAATGTTCATAATATTTTCCTAAAATACATTTTTGAAGGAAAATACACATTTGTTGATATATATTTACTTTTTTTCTTTGTAATATATTTTTAAGACATTAGAATTGATCTTACTATGTAACAGAAATGTGCTCAGCTATTTCCTTATCAGGGTATATATTCCAGGTTATTCCATATCCTTATCATGACACAGAAAATGTAACCTTGTTACATATGTTTCTTTTATCTCTAGAGTTTTGTAATGTAGGACTAAGTGACAGCTAGTCTTTTGTCCTCTATTCAGCTCCTTTTCATACTAACATTGCCTTTAAAAATAGCTTAGGCTCAGGAGTTATATTCAAAATACTAAACAATTAATATGGCCCAGCCAGCAAACAGCCAGAATACATGCCAGCTGTAGACACCAGGTGTGGCTGCATCTGTGCCCACTGAAATATCAACCTTGCTCACAGCCATATCACATATGTCTTCCACTTGCCTGGATAATTTCACGCCCATTCTCACAAGAGATCTGTGGGGATATAGTATCATCTTCATTTTTCAAATTGAGAGAATTGCAGCTCAGAGAAGTGAAATGTTTGGTACCTTGGAGTGAAAGATTTCTGTCTTTCAGTTTAGCATTCTTCTTGGATAGAAGTTTCCCTCTTCAGGAAAAAAGGAAGAGATGCACATAGGCATTTTTGGTAGCACAAAGGTCAATTTTTTAAAGAGAAAACTCATAGTAGGGGATGGATAGAAGCACAACCCCCACCTTCCCCGGGATCTTGCTTCCCCAAGTGACTCCTGCCTGCCCTGGAAGAGGGAGCCTGGCTCAACCAAGTGAACAGATTTTTTTTCAGTGAAACAACTGACTCAGCCTCTTTTCTGCAAATCCACAGAGACAGTGTGTACGAAGACTTACTGTGAAGGAACATTCCTTTAACTGCTTGTTTTTTCTCCTCATTTCTTTCCACAGAATGGTCTCCCTTCAGAGCACAACCCATATCTCTTTAATGGTGATTTTGTGGATCGAGGAAAAAATTCCATAGAGGTCCTAATGATCCTGCTTGTGAGTTTTCTAGTCTATCCCAAGGACATCCACTTAAACAGAGGGAACCATGAAGATTTTATGATGAATATGAGGTAACCTCAGCCTTTAGATTTCTTCTTTTATTTCCCATCCTTCAAAATACTTCTTTTTTTAGTTCCCCCGCAGATAGAAGTGAGGGTAGAGAAAAAAAAATATGAGGGGAATCTCAAGAAGTCCTCAATTTGTACTCCTACTTACCATCCTAGTTTTTAACTAAGTATCTGTTGCTCTTCTCATCTTTTACTCCAGTCCTGTTCTTCCTTTTCCTTCTTGTAGTGTTGCTTCTGTTGCTCTCAGGCCAATTGTGTGTAAGGGCATTAGGCCAGATTTGGAAGAATGGTAAGTTTTATATACAGACTTAGAGAGAATAGTTAGGTTGTTATTCTTCTGGCTTGCTTCAAATGTTGTCTCAGAAATTAGTACCATATTGTTCACTGATGTGTGTATTTTTTATGACAGGATAATTGCTTCTGGCATAGTTGTTCATAAACAGTTTTGAGAATAGCTGTAGCATAGCATCTCAACTATCTGACTCACTAGGGATCTGAGGAATAAAGATTGGTTAAATAGCTTAATTTTTTCAGAAAGGCATGGTAGATGACAAATGTTCTCCTCCTCATCATCATCCTTTTCCTTCTCATCTTCACTCCTTTTCCTCCTCACTTTCATTTCTCATTTTATGAAAAACAGAAATTAATTTTATCTAGGGCAATAGAAGGCATGGCATGTTTTATGCCTTTGGTTCTGGGATTTTTTGTGTCTTGATCAAAGCTTAGCAACTGATTAGTTTTATCTTTTGACTCTTTTGACATTTGCCCTGAGAACAGTTTCCATTCTAAGTCTCAGTATGTGAGAAAGCAAATGCTGAGACTATGAATTTAAAAAGAATCCCAGAACTATTATCAGAAGCCCATTCTATATAAAATGGCTCTAGGCTTCTTTTTGGGCATGCCATTTATTCTTTATTTTTCCAGCTAGACAATCATATTTATCTAGAGTCTTTAATAGTTATTGAAAGAAGCCAGGGGTGGTAGTACATGCTTATCATCTTAGCACTTGGGATGCTGAGGCAGGAAAATGCCACATTGGAGGCCAGCCTGGAGTACATAATGAAACAGTCTCAAAAAAAATAAAAATGATAAAGTTAACAAAAGAGACATGGCCCCTGCCCACACAGTGTTTATTTTTATTGCTATGTACAAATTAGTTCATTCTTGGAGTACATAATGATTAAATTTATCATGGGAAAAATTTATTTTTATATTATTTAAAAATTATTTTTATTTTATTTTTTTTGGTAAGGGGATCGATCTCATGACCTCATGCTTGCCAGGCAGGCACTGTGCCACTGAGCTTCATCCCCGGCCCCTATCATGGGGAATTTGACATGTATGTAACATATCTGAATTATTTTTTATCCTGTTCCCTTCCCTCCCTCCTACCCTTCCTCTCCTTTGCATTTGCAAAAGATTAATTTCAATTTTTTTCTTCAATTCTTTCTTTAAATCCCTTTTACCCTCCCTCCTCTCCCCTCCCACCATCTCTTGTTCCTCTTCACATTTGAAAGAGTTTATATATAGCAAAAAAGACCATGTTGAACAAGTTTTTCAAATGCAATAAGTTTGGTAAAGGGGTCATCCAGTCTTGTCTGAAGGGTGATAGAAAGTTTCCTCATGCAAGTATGGCACTAGCCTAGGATCTCAATGGTGAATTAAGCAGTCATGAGAGAAAGTGTGGTGGAGGGATAGGGTAGAGTGTTGCACAGTGAGGCAATAATTTATTTAGCTTAGAACAAGACATTTTAGATTTCAAAGAATTTAGAAAAGGCAAAAGCATAAAAAGAGGGATCAAATAGTACTGATAGGGCTGAGATATAAGAAATGGTTGAAGTGCAAAGGAATTTGGATTTTTAAGGACAAGATAGTGTTATTGAAGAATATCATACAATTTGTTTTTAAAATGTAGCAGAAAGAATTATTTGGAGTGGACAGGAACAGACACAGCGAGGTCAATTAGGAAGCAGTTAAAGAGATAGATAATAGATTCTCACATTAGTGTAGTGGCAATGTAGATGCAAAGAAATAGATTCTAGAGGGCATTAGGCAATGATGATTGAAGAGTCAGTAACTTGATGTGAGGGCCTGGAAAAGGGAATGATTCAAGGATGACCTCCTGGTTCCTGGTTTGAGGTTAGGGGTATGATGACATCATTCTGAAGGAGAATGAAGAGCTCAATTTGGAGTAAGCTGCCCTGCTGTGCTGTTGAGTAGACAGATGACAATATGTGTCTAGAGATCAGGAACAGAGTGTAGCCTGGAGGATTGTTCTGTGATAGCGATACTAGACAGTAACTGAAGCCCTTGGATGGGCAGGAATGAGATTACTGAGGGAGAAGTTGAAGGGAGGAAAGGATGGAGGGAGAGATTCTAGGACAGAATCTGAAGAAGCTCCAAGGCTGGGTAGAGGAGAACTTGCAAAGGAGCTTCAAAATAGCCACAAAGAGTTTGCTATCATCAAATACAAAAGAAAACATTTTCCAGGAGGTTAGTACAACTGTATTTAGTGTTTCAGACAAAGAAGCTGCAAGGTGCAAATTGGTTTAACAACACTTATACTTTCGGTGAGCACAGGAGGACTTCACTGCAGAAAACATAATGTTCCATTGTGGAAACCTGACTTGAGGTGATTTGCACGAAAACTTGGGATGTTTGTGCTCCTACTTTACTGCACTACTTATTAGTAATATATATTATCATCCTAAAACAAGGAAAAGTAATTGAAAAAAAAACTTATTAACTCTCCCGTAGCTAGCTAGGTGTTAAAATTCTCCGCTACATTTTGTTCAAAGTCTCAATACCGTACATTTCATGACCTGTATCAGAGAAATCATAAAGAACCAACTGGTTATCTTCTAAGCTTTTCTTTGTCTTTGTTTAGTCTTTTCTTTTTTGTGATCATTTACTATAAAATATAGGACATCTGAGAAATTCTATCTGAAAAAAGCCTTTTCCTAAACAGCTTCCTCCAGCACACAGCACACGGTACACCTCTTAAAAAATTTGCTGCCTTTACCCAACCCAGGCCTACCACAACTTTCTTAAATTGCATCTTATACTCATTTCATGAAAATATGTTTTCTTTCTCCAATTACACTATGAGCTCCTTGGGAGTAAGGAGGATGCCATTGGCTGATTTTGTTCTTTCTCACCATGGCTAGCAAAGACTTCGGTAAGTAATAGTTGCAACTGAAGTCTAGTTGCTTGAGTTCCTGGTATTGGTGATAATAAGATGTCAACGGCTCCCTTTTTTTCATGACTCATATAAAGAAGAGTTACTAACCATTATATAAACCCCATTTTTTTAGGTATGGCTTCTCAAAAGAAATTCTGAATAAATATAAGGTAAGATTCATACTTTAAAAAATTTTTTTTGTGTTGTCTGGTATTGACACATAGAAGTCAAAAAGACCCAACAATGCCTTAATTGTTTCTTAAGGAAAGGTGATGGGTTCAACTAAGATAGGAGCACAGCAGGAAGCCTTTGCAGTGGTAGGATCTTATATTTTCATTCCGTACTAAATTAAGATTTTTTTATTATAACTTTTGTGTCCATTTCAGCATAGATAGGAACATATTCCATTGCTTTAAAGGTGCCTGCCTAGGATTTGTTTTATTCAGGTATGGTGCATGAAAGTGACTGTTGTGAAGGGAGATTTTTATTCACAGTTCCTTAGAAACAGGAGACACTACATGCCACACTTGGGGGACCATGTAGGAAAGGGAGTTCCCAGAATCAGCTAGAAGGCAGAGGAAGCTGGTTCTCTAGTGAGGGAATGGGCAAGGCACCTCAGTACAATCAAATTTAAGACTGACAAGTTTGAATAATGCCGCTCTGCTATAGGGCATAAGGGTTTGCCTTAATTGTCTTGTACTTGGTCCTGGTACTACTAGGGCAAGAGATACTGGCTTTGAATGTGACAGCTCAATAAAAGAAATCATGGAGGTGTGTCCTATTCTTACGAAAGTCATTTACTATGTTTAGGAATTAGCACTGGGAGGAGCAATCTCTCCACTAG